>PVKU01006543.1:0-102036 GCA_004027475.1 Anoura caudifer
TGGGGATACACTGTGTTCTGCTTCCTGTATGGAGGTGTTACTTGGACTTCCAGGCAACTCATCGCTGCTTCGCTCACCACCTCACCTTCCCGCTGTTTCTTTCGCTGTTCCCTTTCTGTCGACTTTGTTTCCCTTTCGTTGGTCTGGAGGAAGAACGGCACGCTGCCCGATTCCGCGGTGTGTCGAGAATCTTAGGTATGTCAACAAGGCAGATGCCTGCGATTCACTCGTTTGCCGTTTGCTCACTCAGCAGGCGCTTGCTGACCTCCTGGCTCCGTGGGGGGCTGACAAAAGGCTGAGAGAGGGACATACGAAGAAGAACAGGGCCCAGCGAGGGGGGAGTGGCTCAGAGGAGACAGAGCAGCGAACGGGAACTGTGATGCTCAGTTGCAAAATAAGTATTGTGAGCAGAGGGAACCCTGGAGGGGGTGGCTAGTGATGCTGGAGGGCTTCCCGGTGGAAGTGTCTTTAAGACATTGCTTGAAGAATGGGAAGAAAGCTCAAGAAGCAGAGGGGAGGGTGGAGCCGGCTGGAGGAGCCTCCGGTAACCAGCTGAGGGGTTTGGACTTTGAGAGCTTGGAGCTGATCCAAGTTTAAAATAACAGCAGCATGACTTGGTCAGGTTGAACCGTGACCCTGGCCTGGGGGGGACATTCCTGCTGCTCTCCTGTGCTCCCAGTTCCGGGCGCCACCTCCTCTATCCTGGGGACATGGGGCCCAGACGTGGCTGCCTGGACCCCTGTCACACTGGTCCTCCCTTGCAATTCTAGAAAAAGGAAAGCTTAAAAGTCACCGTTGGTGGTGCGATCGCTCACTGTTTTCTGTGGCCAAAGACGTGGGGGCCCCATCTGCCAGCATTCTGGAATGAGTGTTCCGGTTTACATCTGTTCTGACCCCACCCGGGTGGGGGGGCCCGAATGTGCGTGTCAGCGATGCTTTATGTCGGTGCGGTGGGCGGGCATGCGTGCGTGGGAGCACGTGTGTGCCTGTGTGTACCCAGCGGGCCACCCCGGTAGCCGTAGTGGCCTGCTCTGAAAGTCTGCATGCCAAGGTGAAGATCAAGTGCCTGGGAGGGTGACTCACAGGCAGAGAAATGGCCTGTTCTGGCCGTGAGAGCATCCTCCGGCTGCTCAGCGTGAGACGCCTCCGCACGTGGCCGGAAGCCACGCTGGGCGTGAGACAAAGCCTGCGTGAAGCCTCAGGGGAAGGGCATGGGCGGCCCTGAACCCTGAGCGTGATTAGAGGCAAGTGTGTACCGTCAGCACCTGCTCCCTCGGGGAGGATGTCTGGGCTCCCGGCGCTCCCCGTCACCGCGTGAGCCTGCGCGGCGGCACCTTCCGGAGGGCGGCCAGGCTGGCCCGCGGCCGCTCCGTGGGCCCGCGCACCTACACGCCGCAGATGGCTCCCGTTCCCAGGGCTGCGGGTGCGTTTGGTGGGACTGATTAAACATGAAAACACCGCCATCTGCCGCTTACGCTCCCATAAAATGGCTCAAGCAGATGCTGACATCTTTGGAGATGATTGATTCCACCCCCGCAAGAGAAGACCCTCACGGGCAGCAGCTGCCCGGCGGTGCGGAGGTGGGGCCGCCGCCCAGGCACCGACACGGGCAGACCGGGATGGGGCAGGGGGACAGCGCTTTCACGGGGAAAGCGCCGGCTGTCTTCTCCCCTCCCTCCCCCAGGCTTCTGGCTTGTATGTAACTCGGAGGATATTCTACGCACGTTGCTGCCTCCTGCGCTGCCGAGTTATTCTTTCTAAGTGGAAGCGGACCGCCAGGTTTTGTTGAAAGCTACACTGTTCACAAAGAAACCATGCCTCGTGTTACAGAGTTACAAATAGCCGCACCGGCCCCGGCCAGTGCGGCTCAGTTGGTTGGAGTGTCATCCCGTAGATGGAAAGGTTTCAGATTCCATCCACCCCCAGTCGGCCCACGTGCCTAGGTTGCAGGTTCGGTCCCTGGTCGGGGTGTGTGTGAGAGGCGGCCCATCGATCGGTGTTTCTCCCTTTCTCTCCATCCCACCCCCTCTCTCTAAAACCAATAAGCCTGCTCACGGGTGAGGATAAAACAGAAAAAAGAAATAGCCACATTTGTATCCCTTCAACAGCTACGGTGATTTAATGTTCTTTGCAGGAGCGTTGATCATAAATTGTGTCTTTGTGTAGGAATATTTTCCTACCAATTTTTCCACAGCCTAAATCCTTTTAGAAAGAAAATTCAGACATGAAGACACTTGGTGCTGTGTTTATAAAACATTCTTCCATTCGTGGACCGGTTGCTAGATGTAAAACCATTGTTTTTTTTCTCTAATAGAATTAAAGCCAGAGGGAAAACCAGGGTTTCCTGTCTTGTTCATCATGATTTTAAACATCTGAATTTTCTGTGAATAGTTAGGCAAAGCGATTTAAGACGACCTGGTGTTGTTCCCGATTAACCGAGATGTGGTGACGACAAGCCTTGTCCCTGTGGCCCTCGGGGCCCCCATTGATGCAGCCGGGTCTCCACGTGGGCACCCGTGGGGGACACTGTCATCCTGAAGCAGGTCCTGGCCCACTTGGCTCCTGTTTCCTGGGGTCCAGTCCTTCTGCCGACGTGCTCCTGTCTAGGGAGCCGAGCAGGAGGGCTGTGTGACGCCCGTTTCTCTGCCAGCATGTCAAGCAACCGTCGCAGGAAAGTGTGGCCAGAAGCATCACCGCGCAAGGCCACACTCTTCGCCTCTCCGCCCTGCCACGCCCACTTCCGCCTCTGAGCCACCTGTCACATCCTGCCCACGTCTGTTCCCCGCGGCTGGTCCACTGGTTTTCTCTGTGCTGGTTTCCTTACTTATTTCTTACTCCTCCAGCTTTGGGGAAATGCTAGGATTTACCTTTTAGAGGGAGCAGGAGTCTTGGACTGGGTGGTTTCCTCACCCAGTTTCCTTCATCACAGTTACCCACCCCTCCCCCCACGTCCTCCCCCACTCCGCCCCCTTCTCTCTCTCCTCTCCTGCTCCAGAGCACCTTCTCCGGGAGACCTGAACACTCCCGGGAGGTAAGGCACAGTCCTCGTGGACTTGTGCACCCCCCACCCCCATTCAGAACGTGACCCGTTTGGAGAGGGTCCGTAAAGACGGGATCAGGTGAAGGCCAGGCGTTAGGACGGGCCCTTGCCCAGTTTGACGGTGTCCTGACGAGCCAGGGACGCCCGGCAGAGATTCCTAAAAGGAGGGGGGAGTATAAATGTGGCAACTTACCGATGAGCGTGCAGTTTTCAGGCAGATGTTTAGAGGAGAGTGTTCTGGGCCAAGAGGGAAACTCGTGTGAGCTTAGGAGGGTGTGGGAGACCCGCGGTCACTTGGGTGACGGTGGCAGCCTGCACGGTGCCTTTGTCCTGCGTCCCCTGCCCCTGCCGATGGACGAGTTTTCCTGCCTCTGTGCCCCCTTCATCCTGGAGGACGCTCTTTGCTCGGCGAGCCAACGCTCTTGTCTCTAGAACCTGAGTCGTGTCTCGAACCTTGGATTTGAGTGTGAGGGGGGCTGGGTCCTGCCCTGGCCTCCCCCCTGCTGCCTGAGTGGCCTGAAGCAGCAGGCCGCCACGTGTCACGGCTCGGAGGCTTGTTTTCGGTCGGCCGGGCCGTTCTCCCCTGGGGTCCCTCCTGCTTGCGGTCAGGTGGCGACCAGAACTGGAATTCCTCCGCAGGCCCGACAGGGTGGGGTCCTGGACGTCAGCTTCCCTCCCACACCTGGCACCTGCCTGGAGGCTGGGACCGTGGCCTGGTCTTCCTCTCTGCACCGCGTCCCCTACACATAGCAGACGCCTCGAGAGCTCCGACATCTTGCATTGGGCCTGGCTTTCTCCAGAATGAGCCTTTGAGGGGACAGAGGAGGAAATGTGTACCCCAGCCCCACAGGTCACGCAGCAGTCACATTTGATTGGCTGCACCAGGCCGGCCGAGATGCAAGGTGCGGGGCGCTGCGCAGGGGCCCGGGTGCTGGGGGTGCGGTTCCCTGGAGAGCCGTCGCCGCGGCGTTTCCCGGGTCTGCGCTGAGTCCCCCTTCCTAGTGGCTGGTGGCGTGACTCCGCCAGGTCATTGTCAAGAACTTGAACTAGCAACTGGCACCGTGGTAAATTTTCTTTGCTTAAGAAAACTGGACCCAAAGAGTGTCAGGTTCAACGGTAGGTCTCCTTCGCTGAGCCAGGATGACTCAGCTAAGATGTCACCGTGCCATGCAGCGCTCAGGAGGACACCGTGCCTGAGCCGCGGTGTGCACGTCACGGGGACCAGAGCCGCTGCTCTGGCCGGCTCCATCGCCACCAGGGGCTGGAGGGTTTCATCCAGACTTCGACGAGTGAGGGCCCGGGAGGGGACCACTCCACCTTGTTATCAGGGAGCGCCCTCAAGCCCCCTGCCCCTGGCACCCGATCAGTGCCGATGAGGAGGCTTCTGAGGAAATCCTCTCCGAAGCCAAAGCAACTGGAATCTAAGTTAAGGTGAAACATTATACTGGTTGCTAACTCCTTCCCTGTGAAGTATGTTTCAGTCCCAGTTAAAAGGATCGATTTAGCTTGTTTGCTGAATGGCTGCGAGAGACGTGACCGTCAGCAGCGCCTGGGACCTTAAGTCGCAGGCAGGAGCCAGCGTGGCGGGTGGTCTGCTTCCCACGGCCACTCCTGGGGGGGGGGCCTCACCCTGTCCACAGGCCCGCTGATGACTCTGCCTAATTTGCACCGTTTTCTCTGTGATGTGAGTTTTCATTTTCTCCCCTGCGAGCAGATTTTTCCTGCCATATGCTCGCTTAATTCTGACTGCGTTGTATGAGCATCCTGTGTCGTAAGTGGCGTGTCCCCGGAGGCCCCGTGAAGCTGAGCACCCCGTTGCTCCCGCACAGCGTCCGCATGGGAACCTGCCTGGGCGGGTCCTGGTAACGTGGGTCCCCCTTCTCCGATTAAAAACCGCGTGGGCCCAGAACGTTTTGTCTCTTTGTATAAAGGCCACCCTGTTCCATCCTGTTCCATGTGTCTCCTTGCACACCTGTCAGGGGAAAAGTTGACGTGTTCTTAGAAGTCCGCGCTCCCTGAGCACAGAAACCCCACGTCGGCGGACTGGCGAGTGGGGCCCGAAAGGAAGCACGCTCATTGTCACACCTTCCGGAACCAGGAGCTGCTCCGGCCCAGCCAGCTGACAGGCTGTTGGCGGTCCCCGCGTGGGGCTTATTTGGGGGACATCCAAGACAGGCTTGCTTTCGAATGCGCACCTTGTTGATGGAAAGGCTGGTGCCATCTGCTCGGCGGCCCCCTCCCTGGCTTTGCAGGTGGACGGCGAGGAGGGAGGGGACCAGGAGTGACAACCTGCCTGCAGACGCGGCGTCCCCGTCCCAGAGCTGACCGGGGCGTGGCTTCGGTGTGGGACGGAGCTGTAGCATCTCTTTCTGCGACGACGTTTGATATCGTTTGTTCATGGTTCAGCCAGCGGTCAGTTAACCCTTTCCGTTCAGCGTCCCTTCTGGAGGCCGCCCCTCCCGGAAGCACGCTGGGACTTTAGACAGGTGTGCTCCGTTCTTATCACCCGTGGGGGGGGGAGTCTGCCATCGGGGGGCAGGTGAAGAGCCAACTTCCTTGTCCATTCAGCCCATGGTGGGGACCCGGGGCTGTGAGTCCAATCTGTTCTGAGCAATGTAATATGAGGACGTTAAAAAAATTATAATAAATATAAAACAGGTTCTTTCATACCTCTGGGATTTTCGTGGGGGCTCCTGTCTCCGATGTCCTTCTCTCCATGGGATGCCCCCCAAACTCCTACTCCTTCCTAAACAAACCCCACAGCTAGATAGAAGTCACCCTTCCCCACGGCTATGTATAGACGTGTGTGTGTGTGTGTGTGTGTGTGTGTGTCTCTGTTTAGCACATCGAAATGACCAGCAATGGTAGTTTTTAAATGTTCTCCCTTTCTCTCTGGCCTTTAATTCCTCTGCAGGCTTTAGTCAGTTAACCTCTTAACTGTCATATTTTCAGACTCAGCTTCCACCTCAAAGCTCTTCTCATCTTCTGAGTGATTTTTGCAGCCTTCGCCCCAGTTCTCTGATGTCTTTCTGTGGAGACACCCACCGGAGCAGCGTGGGTATTTCCCGGGAGCGTCAATTCATTGATCGCTTCGCAAAGATCTCATCTGATCTTGTTGTTTTTCTCAAGACCTACGCTGACTGGGTGAAGGCTGCCGGATGTCTTTCGTTGATTTGGGGGTGCGCCCCCCAGTTCGGCGCGCTGTGGAGGGCAGAGGCACCCCAAGTTTCAGGCATTAGCTGCCCCAGTCCCTCGCAGCCCCTTTGGTTGTTAAACAGCTTTAACAAGGCCCAGGGGGCCCCAGGGAGGTCAAAGGCCCCGTGGCCGGGGTGCGGGGGACGTGGAGGGAGGCCATTCTGTGACACTCCTTTGTCTGTGTCTTACACAGCAGATATTGACTCATCGGCGAGTGCCCTCAGGATCCATGTTTTTCGGGGGATGTGGAACACGCCAGGGAGGGGGGCAGAACAGGCAAAAACAAGTAACCGGAGGGCCCACGACCAGCCTCGAGATCACCGTTGGTGGGTTCTCGTCTCTGTGGGCGCCTTCGCTGTAGTCAGGCTGTTCAGCATTGGATCGTAGGGATTGAGATTAGCGTGGCAAGCCCGCGGATTTTGATTCTGGGGCGCACGGAGCAGTTCGCGCTTCCTGCCCAGGGGAACCTGGGAGGAGGTTTCCGCGTTTCCTTCTCACCTGCAGCCTCCCACCTCCCTTTGTCACCCGTTCCTGCCACAGCCGGGCCAGGACCGGCCTCTCACTGCGGCAAGTGTCCCGATAAATAACACACGGATGACAGCGGTTTGAATGGTGGCGCTTTTGTGAGCAGCACCCTGTGTTCGTTCCCAGGAACGCAGGCTGCACCGCCGTCGGTAAACAAGGCACAACGGGGCGCGGTGCCGACAAAACTGAGCGGCGGCAGCGGGGACAGAGTGTGGGATGTGATGGCCCCTGGGGCCGCGGCCGGAAGCTCTCTTCCTGCTGTGTACAGTTCCCTGAAAATCACCTTTCTCTTCTAAATTTCGTTCCATCGATCCGTGCTATGTCTCTGGCGTCAAATAGTTGCTATGAATGCCTCTGCTCAGGGACAGGCCACTTGCAGCAAGGAAAATCATTTCTCCCATGAAAATCGGGCTTCCCAAATCTCTGCCAGGGGAGGAGCTGCAAAGCGGCGCTGTTAGAAACCGTCCACTAGCAATCACACACGTGCAACCTTCACTGCGTCTCAAGGTCATGAGTTACCGCGCAAAGCGATTTTTGGCTCTTGCAAACGTGGCTTGTTAGTTCTGCACCCACATGTGGTCTAGGCCATGGCGTGGCGCTCCCTAAGGGCGTCTTGTGGCTTGACACACAGAGTGAAGCTGAGTGGAGCGAGAAGCCCTGAGAAATGCGTGTCGTAGGTACCATGTCATCCGTCCTTGCGGTCATCAGCAGGAGGGAGAAGTGAAGTGCCACCCACAGAAATTCGGAGTTGAAGTGGCAGAAGATACTCCAAGTCTCACCTCCATCCTTTCCTCTGCCTCACCTATCCCCCCACCCCGGGTCCTAGCCAGCTGGGGCCTCAGTTTCCTCACCTGCCCCTGCGTCATGTGATGGTTGGAAGGTCAGAGGAAGTGACATCTGCCCAGCGTTTAAGAGGGAGCCTGGCAAGCAGTAGGCGCACAGCTCACGTGAGCCATTTCGACGGGGGTGACAGTTCCTTCAGGGGGCCAGACCCCGAGTGGGTCCCGCTCCTCCCAGGGGATGCTCAGCAGGGGACGTTTGTGTGGGGCTGGGCTTCCAGAACCACCTTCCGCCTCCGGAGCTGCAGGGTGTGCTGCGGGGGACCAGGCCTGGCCCACCGTGACACGATGCGCATTGGACATCGTGCGTTTTGGAGTCTGAAGGCCATAAAACGTGCTCTCGGCCCAGCCCTTTCAACGCTGTCAGGATGGCCTGAGTCTGAGAACCTTCCGGCGATTCAGTGGGGGAGGGGCAGGGTCCTGGTGGAAACTGCACGTTTTCAGCGTGTTACACAAAACCTCCCATGTGACTGGAGCCTCACCCGTCAGTCACGCGTACGCACACTGTCTGCTCAGGGTGCTGCGGCCCCCACTGCGTAATCTGACAACACCACGCGTCACCGGTTCTGTGGTCTGTTTATTGGGTTGTCGTGGTGGCCTGCGTGGGTTCCGCTCTTCCTGTTACTTCACCTCCATCCTCCTGAACTCTGGGGCCTTCCCAGGAGACGCTGCCCCAGGCAGAGGGGGACTCACCCCGGCCCCAGCCGCAGCCTCGAACCGCTGGTGCACGGCCACCTGCCCGGTAGCCACGGGAAGGCGTGCCCCCGTCACCCACGGGCCTCGGGAGGAGCAAGGGTACAGGATTCGTAACGGGACCTGGTGACGGCGGCAGCGAAGGTGAGGCTGACGGCGGCCCCGCAGCCCAATCGCGTTCCTGTGAGAAGGCGCGGCTGCTCCCCCAGGCCGCACTGTGGCCGAGCAGTCATCAACGGCCCGTCCTGGGCGCAGGTCAGTTTCAGTTGTAGTAAGACGATGCCTGGGGCCTTTCCTGTGCGGCCAGGGCCCACGGGTGGAAAACAGAATGTGCCAAGTGCTCCTGATTCTAAAGAGGGCGCTGGAAGTGGGGGTCAGACACCTCCACACCCCGACCAACACCCCCCACCACCTCGCCATGTGCCTCCCCTGGCTAGACGAGGAGAGGAACGGAGATGCAGCATCTGGGGGGTGGAGGGGGGCCCTTTCCTCCCTCCCACAGTGGAGGGTGGTGTCTCCACCCTTGAAGTCAAGGGCAAGTCCCCAGGAGGGGCATCAGGGTCGCTGGCAGTATGCAGAATGAGGGGCCTGGCAGCTTGAGCCTTGCTGGGTGCGTGCCACGCTGCCCGAGCCCCTGGGCCTGTCCTGGGGTGGGGTTTGGGGAGGGCTCTGGGGAGGGCTCGACACAGCCTCTGATGCTGGAAAGTGAGCTCCATCACAGAGGCTGTTGCCGATTTTGTGCCCAGGGATTTCCGAAGGCAGGAGTGGAGCTGGGGGCGTAGGGCTACTTACCTGGAGAACGATGGGGCCGCCCCCCATCCCTGCTTTCCAAAGCCGTCTGCGGGCACAGAGAAGAGGTGCCAGGACCCTGTGGCTCCGTGTGCAGAGCCGGGGTGCCCTCTCCCTCTGCCGAGCTCCCTCCTGCAGCCCCCCAGCCCCGGGTGCGGCTGCTTGTCAGGCTGGCTTCTGGTCTTTACTCACCTGCCAAGCGCCTTAACCAGCTGGTGGCTCTGTGAACAGTGTCTTCATTTGGCTCCTTGAACGTGCACCTCCTCCCTGCCAGGACCTGCGCTAACGGTGGGACCCTCACCACCCCGTGCCATCCCCAGGCCGGCAACACAGCGTCATCAACACACCAGCCAGTTTGTCAGAAACGCGGCTCTCTGGCCTCCCACCCCGGGGCATCAGCACCTGCGCTCTCAGAAGGGCCTGGTGGATGGTCTGCCTGCTGGTCTTCGGGGCACCGAGGGGCAGGGTGGGCGGAGACATCGTGTGAAGATGGGATGTGCCCACCCCACACTCCATGGCGTGTTCGCACCCTAGCGAGGCGGGCTCATCCAACATCGGCCATGCACCCCTGCCCTCGGCCCCACCGCAGAGAACGGGGCAGCTGCTCTGCCTGGGTTCAAGCTGCCCAGGCTGCAGTCCGCCCCGCTCCCTCCACACCAGCTGTGCAGCTGCGGGAGCCTTCCCAGCACTCTCTGCTTCCCTGTTTGCCGGCGGAGAGGGGAATGGTGTCGCCTAACAGGACTGAGATGTCGGGTCACTTGATGCAGGGGAAGCGAGGGAACGAGCCGTGTGGGTCCGCGTGGGAAGAACAGCCCAAGGGGGAGCATGGCGAGGGTGCCAGGGTGTCCGGGGTCGGGGTGTGCATGGCGATCAACGATGCTAGGGAACGTTGGCTGGCGGTGGCAGCCATGTCATCGGTGCCATTGGGGTGGGAGTGGAGGAGCAGGCTTAGGTGAGTTACAGGCTGGAAAATCCACCTGGGTGTTTCTGCCCTGAAGTTCAGGACAGCCACCTGAAATGAAAATCCCTACAGCCCGTGGATCACCCGCAATCCGCAAGGCCTGTTCAGAGACATAGCGCAGATACTTCAGAGCGCGGTGAGAGGCAAAGCCCCGACAGGCTGACCCCAGGACGCTCAGTCGGGCGGAGACTTCCGGAATAAGGTCGGCTGCGAATGCATCCCCGCTTTCAAGCGGAATTCTGCAGATGCCCTTTGATGTCACAGCCGTTGATCAATAATTCATTCGGCTTGCGATTGCCGATGACATGATTTAATATGTCCAGCGAAACTGTGTTCCCACAGGAACTCTCACGCATGCACACGGAAGGGAAGGGTTGCAATTACCGCCGTGCTGGCCCCTTGCCGGAGTGAGCCCCCATCCGGGCCTAGACCTGCTGTTTGAAGAGAAAAGAGCCGTGTGATCAGATCGATGGGGGACCTGCAGCAGAGAGCCGCTCATGCGCCCAGGACCGGGGACACCCCTGCCTGCTCAGGAGCTCTCCCACTGGCCAGAGTCCGCAGACCCGGCCCCAGGACCCGGAGAGGAGAGGCCACAGGGCTCACCCAGGAGAATTCAGCACCTTGGAGCGAGGGCATGGTCTCGGCAGCCTGCCCGAGAAACGCCTTCCTCCTCCTCGTCGTCAGTGGGCGTCTGCCTCTTTCTCTGCAGCCCCCTGTTTAGCGAGGGATGCGCCAGGGGCCAGGCCACAGCAGGAGGTGTGTGTCTGGAGGTGCGGGAGGCGGCGGGGTGTGGCCTGAGGTGAAAATACTGCCAGGCTCGGCTTCTTACGGGAAGGACACACGCGGTCCAGGAGACCTCGTGGGGCCGAGTCCGGCACCGAAGGGCCAGAAGGATCCCTCTCCTCCTTCCTGAGGTGGTGGGACTTTTCGGGGTCGTATCTGCTGCCTTCTCCCTCTTTCCCTTGTCTCCTGCCACCGTCCCTCAGCGCAACAACAGTTACAGGGGAAGACAGGAGCCAGAAGCACTGGGCTGGGTGTCGGACTGCCAGGGTCAAACCGTCATGCCGCCGCTCGCCGCCACGTGGTTCGGGCAAGCCCCGTGCCACATTCTAGTGCGGCGCTTGCTGTCTGCTCACGGCATAGCGGGTGTTAGTAAGGTTTATTATTATTGTTGTTATTAAGCACCAGCGGTTCCCTCATTGGTGCACCTACATCCCGTCCTCTACCCCAATCGATCGACGGTGTTCACGCTGCTGCCCAGGCGAAGTTCTGGGAGGCCTGCTCTGGCCAACAAAAACCTCAGTGGCTTTCCAACTCCTGTAAAACGAAGGCCGGGGGGCCTTTAGAACCCCCAGAGCGTCAGGGACCCGCTTGGCTCCTCCTCTGGTCAGGCTGGCCCGTTGCCGGGGCCCTGAACGTCCGCATCTCTCCGCCTGCGAGCCCCGCCTCACGGCCCCTCCCCCGTTCTCGGGTCCTCACGCCCCGCTCGGCGCAGGGGGCCCTGCTCCGTGGGGAGCCAGGGAGAGCCACCAAGATTGGTCTCAACATGGATCAGATTAGGGACAGGACAAATATTTGACAAAAGGCATTGTGGAAAACAGCGATGAATTTTAGGGCTTGTCACAGCCAATAAATTCACTCAGATGAAAGGCCCTGTGCGTAATAAAATGCCGCATTTAGGAAATTAAAGGATCTTGTCATTTCTAACCAGGATTAATAGAATTTTGAAACAGAATGAGCTGAAATGAAGCTCGGCGAGTCACAACGGCCTTTCACAGTTGCAATTTTCCTAGGATAATTATTAATTAGCACATCAGAAATGGTTTTAATGTAACATCATGGTACAGACTTAAACATCCAAATGGAAAATGCTTATTAAGATTTCTCATCCTTTCTTAGAATTGAAATGCTAAACTAATTAAAACCAAAGGTACCTTGAAAACAGTTTGCTTCCAAGCAGATTTTTACTATATGGCAAGCCAAGTAAGAGCCCACAGCTATTTTCTCGGGGATGGAATCAGAAATCTATTAAAAATGGAATTTCTCATGGAAACCTGAACAGCCTCCGTTTAGCTCCATACAGCCCGTGTGGCGATAAAGCCTTTTCAGGCAGAATTTGGCACCAGGTTCTTGAGGTTATTAGTCAAAATTTTCTAGAAGGTAAATTGCTCTCTATTTTGCTTAAGATTTTCCCATGGTCTTCCATTGTCTGTAGAGTGAGTTTCGCCCCCTTTGCTTTGACCTAGGAAGCCCGCCACGGTCCAGCCTGTGCCTGCTTCTCTCCCTCATCTCGTTTTCGTTGTTCTATGTCAGCAGTTTTTGTCTTCTTTTACTTTTTTTTTTTTTGAATAGGCCATGCTTGTTCCTGCTCCCAAAGATTTGTGTCATGAATTCCTTCTAGAATGTTCTGACCCCAGATCGGCAGCTAGCCTCTTCCTTGTCACCACCGTGGCTCCCACGGACCTCTCCGAGGGGCTTCCAGTCCGACCTGTGACCCCGGGTCGTTCTCTTTAGGGCACGTACCCCCTCTCTAAAACACCTTCCTGCTTGTCTCCTCCATCATCACCTGCTTCCCAACGGGAAGGCGTGCTCCGCAGGAGGGCGGGGCCCTCTCCTGCCTCGTTGGAATCCGCATCCTCCGTACCTGTGACAAGACTCCGCCCCCAGCTGTGCAAGGAAGGAGCACGTGAGCCACCAAAGTGACAGCCAGAACGAGGACTGAGGAGCAGTCGGCTGGCGGGGACAGTGGCGCTGGTTTCTGGAGAAGCTGCCGGTTTCCGTTGTGAGAACGTGAAGAAGCGCAGGGAAGGGAGAGTGGGCGGGAGTGGGCTCCTGTCGGTTCCCTCCTCGGCTCCTCCGGCTCCTCCGCTGGGCAAAGAGGAAGGAAGAAAGGACCGTGGCGCTGGAATAAGGAGGCTGAGGGGCTGGCTGAGCTCTGTTAAAGAGCAGAGGCTGATGTTTTTTAATGTTTCTTTCTTTTTTTTTTAAATCTGAGTCTTCTCTCTCACTTTTTTTAAAGGCCCGGTTTAGTTTCTCCCAGGTGTGGACATGTTTGAGAGATGCCGGTGAAGCGTTTATTTGGAGATCCCAGCTTTCTCTTTCTGCCTTGTCCTCGGAGTTCGCGTCGATTCCCATCACCCCACGGTTGTGAATAAGCAGCTCGTTCACAGCGGGATGCGATTGTTCTCTCGTGGGCAATCCCCTCTGCCTCCTCTGGTGTCAAAGCCACGCACGCCGGCTCCGCCACGGCTCACTTTCTGCCCCCTCGGCCTGGTGCCCGGGGCGTACCTGGCAATTTGTTGGTGGGGCTCAGACTTCTGTGTAAACTGGCTTGCATTCTGGAGGAAAACATCTGTCTTAGACATTTTGGTAAAATGATATTTTTTTTGCATATTTCAAATTGTGTGAGTGACGTTTCGCTCTTCCGTCCAAACCACCGTCCTGTGATACCCCGAAGACAGGCGTTTGTCACTGATTCATTGGGAAGGTCCGGAGCAGCCAGCGGCTGGTGTGGGCCTCAGCGTGTCCCACAGGGGCCTGGCCCGGCAAAGGGCTCACTCCATGGTCCCTGCTAACAATCACAGTGGCTACAAATCAAATGGCTAGAAGAGAAAGAAAACTGACCCAGGGCCCTTATTACTTTCTCCCTGGTCGACCAGGTTATGTGTTTAGTAGAGCTTTCCCTTAGCGCGACTCGGCTGTAATTTAGAAAAACTAAATTTACAGACAAGACCAGACCACCTCTGCATGTAGACCTGCACGTATTAGGTGTGTCACGCATCTGCCGCACGGTCGAGCCGACAGATACGAACCGGGTATCTCCATGTGCCAGGACCTGTGGATGAGTCAGCGCCGATTCCGGGCCCAGAGCAGGCCCGCCCTGGTCGGGGACACATTTTGCAGGAAGTAGCTCTGTACTTAATTATGTTTCTGAAATTTTCACAATATAGTTTCTGATTTCAAAACATTGAGCAACCGCTCTATGTTCGCACTTCGTAACATTTTTTTGTCAACAAGAGAAACCACCGAAGCAACAGGCAGTGGAGGGGACACTGTGTACCTCTGTGTGGCAGGGCGGGGGCCGCCGACCCCCCAGGGAGCCTGGAGCAGGGAAGGCTCTGTCTTAAGAGCACGTACCGGGAATCACGCCTGGTCACACTGGAGCCCTGGTCCACCTCTCCCAGCTGCCCAAATCTGCTTAAGTCGACCCACTGACTCCCATTTATGCTTCCGACCCCTGAAGGTGGTGGCCCTTCCCCTTGGGCTGTTAGGGGAATTCTTTACCTTTAACCTTTAAGAGCCGGGGCAGATGGCACCGCGTGGCTCGTTCCAGTCTCCCTGTGCCCCCACAGCGCCCTTCATCTGCCACTCGGAGATCATCTGACCTCTCGGAAGCTCGGTTTAGCATCAGGCCTTCTGCTGTCGATTCCTAGAGACGCACTGTGAACGCAGTGTTAACTTCTACCGCGGTGAAGATCCATAGCCCTCCTGGACAGAGATCCCGGGGAACCCCAATTTCTAAGACGACAGAAAGGTGTGAGACCAAAAAGCTGCGGCTGGCCGACCTGTGGGACAGGGTTTCAGGTTAGCTGCATGGGTGGAAGGCAGATCCTTGCCTTCTGGTCACTTGCTGAGTCCCTCAACAAACCCACCCGAGCATCTGCTCTGTGCAATTCAGGCGACTGTCCCTTGGGGACAGAGCGTCAGCCCTCGCTCCCGTGTCCAGGATGCTGAGGGCGAGCTGGGGAGGACGGCTCTCTGCCCGTTAGGACGCTCAGCGTGTCCAGCGCACCACGTGGTGAGCACCCACTCTGCCTTTCTGGGGAGTGCGTGTGGCATTTGAGGTGGCAACCATGGCAACACCGTGAGAGGAACTGATGTTTCTGCTTTTTGCTCGTGGGGCAGCTTGGGCCCCAGGCTTGCAGCCCCTTGCACAGGACGCCCAGGGCTTCGGGCCACTGGCCTCACTCCCAGCAGATAACCGGCCCCCGCCCCTCTGCTGGGGGCTGGGGGCTGGGACGCACGCAGAGATCCGAGCAGGCCAGGGCTCTGTGGTCTTCGACCGGTCACCGCCCCTCTGCACGCGGCCTCTTTGAGGTCCCGTCTTGCCCAGTCCAGCCCTCAGAGCTGCTGCTCGAGCTTTCCGCTCTGTTTACCACTTGGGTTTCGAGAGGCAGAACACGCTGTCTGAAAACTGTTATTTTTTTTAACCCCTGGCTTGTGTGCAGCCTCGGTCCCTCTTCCGTGGAGTCCGTGACCCAGTTTCCTTTCCTTTAAACTGGTAGCGAAGGAGACTAGAAACAAACAGACGTCTTCACCAGCTTCGTGAAGGACTTCAGGACGGACGGAAACTTCCCGTCGGCTTTGCCAAAGGGAATTTTCATGGCGTGTGGTCGCGCCGGATTTTCCAAACGGCTCCCAGGACTCTAATAGCTGCTTGCCTCTTTGGTGAGGGACGTCGCTGGCCCCAAGCGGTTCTGGAAAGGCCCGGGCACAGAAATGACACGCTCTTCGGACGGGTTTCCACCTGTCTTGCCATGACGGTGCCCCTTCCCGGGGAGCAGTCTCGTCTGAGAGCCTTCCTGTGCGATTAGAGGGGAGTCTGCCCCACTCCCCATGCTCAGGGACGGTGAGAATAATGACAACAGTTTGCACCGAGCGCTTCTGCAGTTTTCACCCACGTCGTTTCAGGAACAAATAGTTTCCTTTCACTCGAAGCCGGCACTGAAAGAACCCCAACCCATGGAGCCGCTGCCTTGTCCGAGCGCCGCTTTCCTGGGGCGCTTTACCGCAGTGCGCTCCGGTGGCGCCCAGCACGGCCCCGTGAGCTGGGGGGGAAAACGGAGGCCGCTTCGGGGGTGGGTGGGCGGTGCGATCTTCCTTTCCTCCCTCACATCCCTCAACAGCAGAGTGAAGGGAGCGCTGCCCCCGAGGACCCTTGTCACACCTTCCGTTCTGTAAAACACGACAACGCGTTCAAAGGTTGGGATGGGTGTCCTTTGCTGTGTGAACCTGAGAGCCGTGGCTACAGCACGGACTTGTTTGGGGGCACGTGGTGGAACGGCCCGCGGGAGGGGCATCTGCAGAGCTGGGGGGCCCTTTCTGGGGAGGGCCCCCCATGGGCCCAGATGCTCCGTGGCGTGCGGAAGCTCTGGGCTCCCGACCCCGGGACACACGGGGCCCTGTCCTAGCCAGGAGCCTCAGCCGCCTGCGCTTCTGTGCCAACCGCACTGCCACGGCCAGGCCGGCTTTTCGGTGTCCTGCTGCACCCTCCCCACGCCCCTGTGCTCACCTCCTTGCTCATCCACGTCTTTTGGACCAGAGCCCGAGGTCCCAGGGGCAGAATGGCACTACTCGGGTGTCCCTCATCCTGATGGGGAGGCTGGGTGGGGTGGCCCTGAGATCACACCTGTCATACACTGGGCGTGGTGTTAGGGGCCTAACCTAATCATCTTGTTTAGTCCTCAGAACGACCCTCTGAGAAGTACAGAAGTAGCCTCATTGTCACAGATGAGGAAATCAAGGTCCAGAGAGGTTAAGTAACTTGGAGTAGGTCACACAGCTTGTCGTTCAGTGACAGAGCGCGGGTTCTCCCCAGCCCAGAGCTGGTGCGGCACGGTCGCAGCCGGGAGAGGCCAGCGTCCTCTTGCGGGTGCTCCCGTGGCTGAGGCCAGAGTCAGGGCCTGCACCGCGGACTTCCCCCAGCACGCGGACGGGGCTTTCAGAACTGAGGTTGCGCTGAGACCTGTGCAGAAGTTCACTGAGGTGGCCAGCTGCTTGCGGGCTTCCCTAGCAGGGAAGCATCGCTGTATCTGTCTGACTCTCAGCCCAGGGGGAGCCCAGCCCTCAGAGGCCCCGGGGGGGTGGGGGGTGGGGAGTGGGGGGAGGAAGCCCTGCTGGCCCACGGGCCTGTGGGAGGAAGTGTGGGACCAGCCAGCCCCTCCCTGTTGCCGCATCTCCCAGGCCCAGGCCCCAGGGCCCGGGGCAGGCAAGTGCCTGGGAGATGCTCCTTCGATGAGCTAGCTGATGGAGTGCAAGCGTGGCTGCTGCTGGCTGCCCTTCCAGCCCGCCCGGCGAAAGTCCCCTACAGCATGGGGATGGCGGGAGGGGCCTGGGCAAGGCGGGCAGCCAGAGGATTCTGCCTCTGGCCGGTGGGGACACTCTGCCAGTCCGGCTCCTTGTTCCCTTACTCACCCACCTCCCTGCCTGGCATTCAGTCCCAGCCCTGTTTTCAGCGAAAGGTCCCTCGAGAAAATGATACATTCACCACAGGCAGAGGGGAGGCAGAGGGGGAGCTGGGAACTGGGACACAGGCACACGGCCAGCCCTTGCACGCCGGTCCCTGAAGGAGGAGATAGGGATGCCAGGCCGGGCTTCAGCAAACAGGCGCTTCATCCCCTCTGGCGCCAGAGAGGTGACCGTGTTGGCAGCTCTCAGCCATTTTCAGGTGCTTGAGAAGTCCCAGAGGGGCAGGAGAGTGGGCAGCCACACGCCCGGAGCCTGAGGACCCCGGGGGTCCATGCGGCTTTAGAGACTTCGCAGTGGAGAGGGGAAAAGGCCGGGCGGGATGAACACCCGGGAAGACACCCTCGATGGCATCGATGCTCCAATGGAACCACAGTCTTCTTCGGCACTGACAGCGTGACCCCCAGCAGGCCGGTACTTTCTGTCTGTCAACTCTTTTTAATCCCTTTGCCTGAACTGAAGTTGACTGGGAAAAATTCTATACCCCTCAAACATAAAGTGCATGGAAGGTCATTCAGAGTTCTCTGGTGTTTGTGTGCGTGTGTGTGTGTGTGAGCGTGCACGTGTGCGAGTGTGCAAGTGTGTGGGTGACCAAGAGGGGGGCGACCAGCTCACTCCCTCGCCCCCCGCAGGACCCCAGAAGAGCCGCACACCTGTGTTGCATTTCTCCAGGTCCTTCCAGGAGACTGCCTGGGACCCCCGCTGAAGTTGTCATCAAAGAAGACGTTAACGTGCGTGAACCTAGGTTCTGCTTAGCAGGGACAAGGACCTGGGGCCCTGAGAGGCTGGCTCGCCAAGCCCCCAGGCCAGGCGGGGCTCGGGCACGGGAGTTCCTAGAGATCCCCTCCGTCGTGTTTGTCTTCCTCTCACATCCGGCGTTTTTGACCAAGTTGTCAGTGTTTCAGCAACGCGAAGAGGTCACAGAGCAGAGCCTCTGCCCGGCCCTGGTCTGGGCGCTGGTGCGTGGACAGGTGCAGGGTGGGAGGCCCTGGGCTGGCAGGCAGAGCCCTCCGCTCGGCAGCAGGGCTGCCCGCTCCGCGCGCCTGCTCTGGCGGACCTGCTCTGCAGTCAAGCTGTGGCCCCTGGGGGCTGGCCAGCACCCGAGGGCGGTGGGGGCGGGGGCGATGGGGGCAGCGCCGTGTGAACGCACCTGGGCCTCCTCCCAGCTGTCTGCTTCACGGCAGGGCTGCTGCGAGCAACTGCGAAACACTTCCACACCGCCCACCCGCTCTCCGCTGCTCTGTGACACGGGCCGGCCCCTGCCATTGGAATGGACCTGCTGTGTTTTATCTTTTGTTTAAAGAGGGCCCCCAGAATTCCTCGTGTTTGGGAACAAGCCAACCTGGCCGGGCGCTGCGTGCAGAAATATCCCATCTCCCTTCTGTGCCCATAATTATTTTTGCTTTCTTCGATGCACAGCCTAGCTACGGCGAGAGCAAGGAAATCGGTTGATTTTCAAAACCAGAGCTCCTTTCCTGTTTATCAGTGTTGAAAAAAAAAAAAATTCCACCGCTGTAGATCAGGATGCTGGGTCATCTCTGTGGGCTGCGTGGCCTTGGTTTCGCTTTCACCGGCTGTGTGCGCCTGACATCGCACCTGAGCCAGCAGCCGGCACATTCTCCAGCCGAGATCAGCAAGTTAGCGTGGCTGTTGGATGGAGCTGACCCCGACCCGCATGGGGCCCGGGGACAGCACTGGGGCGCTGATGTTGGCCAGCTCGGCCACACGGGAGTTATGTGGCCATGGGTGGGTGTCCTGCTGAGCTTCCCAGGCCTCACGGGGCTTTGCTGCAGAGTGAACCTCAGGGAGTCCCATTGTCCTAGGGTGACAATGAACAGATACACGGAAGAGTTGAGTAGTTCTGCCCTTGTGTTAGTTTGCTATTGGCCTCGTGATGCTGCGTAACGAACAACCTGAACATCTCAGGAGCTTGTCACAAGCAGCTCCACGTGGCAGGCAGGAGTCGGTGGGTTGCCTGAGGTTCCGCTGACTGAAAGAGCTGGGTTGGGCTGGGTCCCGGGCTCAGGCTGGGCTCAGGCCCGCTCCCCGGACTTGGTTCTGAGGCTCGCAGTGAAGGGAAGTGGCTCTCCCGGCCGTGTTCGTCTCAGGCTGGATCTCAGGAGCACAAAGGACAAACCAGCCACGCAAGTGCATCCGAGGCTTTGGTCCCCGCGTGTGCGCCCACATCTCATTGGTCAGACAGGCATCCGGCCCCTCCCACCGTCCGTGGGGCAGGGGGCGTGCCTATTCGCTAAACCCTCAATGGAGTTATCCCTGCCGAGGGCTCGAGTTAAACACATTCTCACGCTCCCCTTGGGCTTTGTGGGTCTTGGTGCTCGTGTGAAACATCTGAGGCCGCTTCGTCCTCTGTCAGTGGGAACTGTCCAGTCGTACCCTGACCAGGGTTCAAGGCCAAGCAAGGGCCGTCATTGGAGCATCGCGGTTGGCTGCTTGGTATCCGCACATCCCCAGCGATCCAGATGGAAAGTCTGATGTTTCCTCCCAGCTGCAAAGACGAGGGAGTGCAATGTGATCACCTACACACAATATCCACGGAGCCCCCCGAATAACGTGATGGCGCATTCGTTACGCCGACGTCAGCACAACACGATGGCGCATTCGTTACGCTGACGTCAGCACAACGCAATGGTGCATTCGTTACGCTGACATCAGCACAACGCGATGGCGCATTCGTTACGCCGACATCAGCACAACGTGATGACCCCTACGCCCTCTCACGCTGACCTCTGCACCCTCTGCCCGGCACACCCTGCCCACTAGACGGCTCAGGGCGCCCGCCTAGCTGCACACCTCTGCCTCGTCTCTCCCGGGTCCCTGCACTTACTTCCCTAGAGGGGGCCCTGCAACACCCGCCTTCCCGGCCCATCGTCCACCGAGGTCCCTGTTCCCTCCCTCTCTGAGACCTCTGACCTCGGCAGGAGCTCAGCTCCCACCCACCTGCCCACTCCCCCCCCCCCAAGGGAGCCCAGTGGCCTGGGTGCTGGCCCAGCCCCGGCCCTGGGAGCCGGACACTTTCGGAATCTTTCCTTCCGTCTGCGGGCCTGTGCTCCGATTCTGGACCGCAGGGAACTCTTCTTGAGAGGTCATTGTCACCGTGCGTTGAGACAAGGCATCGAGGCTGCGTGTGGGGTGATCGACGTGCTGGGGACGTTGGCCATCGCCTCCTCCAAGCACAGTTTCCATGTGGTCCTCAGGGCAGCCTGGGCGGGGCAGGAACCCTTTTTTCTGAAAACACGGCGTCTGGGGGAGCAGTGGCAGGTCAGGGCCCCCGGTCACCCAGACACTGAATTCAGATTTGATCTGGGACTTCCGGCTCCTGGTCCTAGGTGTTACCCACGACACATTTGCAAAATTTGCAAACATCATCACTGACTAGTGGATTCTCAGATTTTCTTCAATCGAATCAACGAAATCAAACAGTCAGAACGCTACGATATTCTGATCTCCTAGTCAATTAATTAACCTATTTGCTCGTTATGCTGGGTTTTGACTGTAAGACTCTCTGGAAAAATCAACAGACGTCTCATTGTTAATAAAAAATTGACAATTAGAGAAACCGCCTTCTCGTAGCCGGGCAACGAAGGGCATTTCCCAGGCTGCCTTGCTTTTTGGAGACTCCAGCCCCTGAATGTTGCGTCGCAGACACGCCGGAGCCCGCAGGTGAGGTGACCTCCTCTGACCCGTCCACGGTGTTCTCACGCACCAGCACGCGTGCGGGGGAGCGGTGGCAACGCATCCGTGTTAAAAAGGGCTCTTCACTCGGCACAGAATGTTTTTGCGGCCCTGCGTGTTGGTCAACATAAACCAGCTGGTGCCCCTGAGCGTGCGTGCATTTGTGTACATGTGCAGATGTGCGTGCACACGTGTGTGTGAGTGTGCACACGTGTGTGTGCGTGGCCCGCCCTGGCTTCCCCTTTCTGCCTCCGGGGCGTCCCCACCCCCAGCCTTGGTGTCAGGGTGCCCCACCCGCCTGTGAAGTCGCTCCCGGTTCTGTGGTGGGGGATGGCGGGTTGGCCCTGCAAAGGCGCCAGGTCCCGGAGGGTCGTTCCCGACAGGTTTCGGATGAGTCCGTTCGGATGGTCAATAACGCAACTCGCTGTTGGTTTAGAAACTAGTTACAGAGGCACCGCTAGGGCCTTTGTGGGGAAACATCCGAATAATTCCCCTAATTGATGGGAAACTCACCCAGCTTGCCCGGGTGTGGGGAGGGAGCCGCGAATTCGGACGAGACGAGCTCACGCGGGGCGATTCCAGCAAATTCCAGGGAGTGGGGCGCGGTTGCCATTTTACCGGGGGCAGCAGCTGCCTGGTTTAATTATTGTCATTTTGGTTTTTGGAAAAAGGAGCACGGGCCTCCTACTTCCGCAGACAGAGGCCATTAACACGCTCTTGGAAAACGCCGGGATTTCAGTGCGAAGCGTGCGACCTCAGGGATCGCTCCCTTGAACCGCGCGGGCAGGGGAAGGGGCCTGCCTCTGGCCGTCCAGTACCGTTTGCCGCACGGTTCTTACTTGAAATGGGCAAGTTCGGTAATAAGCATCACCAGAGGAATAGAAACATGACTTCTTTCTCCGGGAGTTTCCGGGTCACGTGGTGTTTCCCAGAACCAGGTGGGGGTGTGTCAGATCCTGCGATCATCCTTCTCGCGCCGCGTCTGGGGGCCGCGCCGCAGAGGAAGCTTGCAGGGCGGTGAGTCTAGTTACGTGAGCGGTCCCACGTAAACGTCAAACCTCGGTCACTTCCAGGTGTGTGCGTGGCGTTTCGTTTTTGTTGAAGATAGTAACATTGCACGGAGTTGAGGTGAGACACTACATGTTTCGCCATGACGGTTAGAGTTTTAGCAGCCCTCCAGGGCCGAGGAGTCAGAGCTGGGTGTCCGTGACCTTGGGGGTCGCGGGTCCCTGACGGGAAGTGCTCGCTCAGGCACGCCGGCCTGCAGCCTCAGGCTTCCCTTCTGCGTCTGTCTCTCTTCTCCCCTCCCCCCGCACGATGTCCTCACACGTGTGGAGTGTGAGGGTGCGTGCCTGCACACATGCCCCTCTACACACGAACACACCCGCATCTTCACACCCTCGTGCAAGTGCACACACACAACCTCTCTGTCGCATCGCTTCCGAGTCCCTCTCCTGCGGCTTTCGAAGAAAGAACAGCCAAACGGTGCAGTTCTGGCACCAGAGATACTTCTGTTGGGAAAGTCGTTGTGTGGGACCCGTCGCCTTACATTTTCAAACTCGGGACTGATTTTAACTGTCAAATGACACCCAGAAACTTAGGGACAGCGTTGCCTTTTGTAGCGAACACACCTCAGCAAATGACTCCTGAGTGAACGACGAGAAAGCAGCAGGAGGGGCTGCCTCCACCAAACTCCGGGTTTCGGTGTCCGTGCACCTGTGGCCGGGCAGGGAACACATGTGTGGAGTGCGGCGTCGGCCGGCATTGGGGTTGGTGGAGGGCCACGGGGCGCCCCAAGCCACAGAGGCTCCCAGGGGGTAGGAGCTGGCTCCCCACGTCACGGAGGCATGCGGTGCAGGCCACCGAGGGCTGGGCGGTGGCTCTGTGGTCACCAGGGACACGCGCCCCTCCTGCCTCACCGCTCCGCCATCCCAGCCCACCATGTGCTGGAATCTCACGGTTAGTTCAAGGTCAGGACATTTGTGGGCGTTCTAGAGATATCACATCCATGTTTCGGCGAGCAGGAAAGAGGAAGAGAGTCAGAGGGCGCCCCTCCCTTCCCTTCTGCTTTTCTCAGCGGCCTTTCTGGAAGCCTCCCTGGCCCTGCCCACCTTGCACAGCTCACCTTGCACACCCTGGTGGGCGTGGTGCAGGGGCTCACAGGGTCGATCTGCGCTGCACGGAGGCTGGCAAGTGCCGTCTTCTCAGCTGGGCACAGATGGCATCCATGTTCTGTTCCGGGGACCGAGGCGGACTGGGCGTTCGATGGCCACCCGCAGGCTCTGTCAGGAGACCTCACGAATTCCTGCAAATCGTGGATGCTCTAGAACAAGCTGCTGGGACAGCCTCGAAGGCACCACAAGTAAATGTTTCCTACTTTTACCAAGGGCCTGAGTATTTTGAATTGAGAAAGTGATTTGTAAAGAGGGTTATTTAGTAACAGCCTGAGACCGGAGAACACCGACCACGGCTGTGTGTCGGTTGGCAGCTAATAAGGTCCCTGGTGAAACCAAGTCGTTCTTGGCTCTAGGCGCAGTGGACACCCTCGGCCACACACCAGCAGAGTGCTCGGAGCGGGCGGCATGCTCGGAGTGCGGAGGGAACGCCCCCTTCCTCCCCCGCCTCTCCACGCGGAGCCCGGAGGCCAGGACGGACGGCGTGCTCTTCCCGTGTGTAGGACGCCAGGGGCGAATGTGTGTGTCCCTGCACTTTGTCTGTTGAAGCCCAAAGTCCCGGGGTGGCTGCATTTGGAGAAGGGGCCTCTCAGGAAGTAATTAAAGTTAAATGAGGTCGTAGGGTTGTGCTCTGATCCCATAGGAGTGGCGTCCTTACAAGAAGAGGAAGAGACGCCCAAGGTCTCTGTGAGTTGATGCACCTAGGAAAGGTCACGTGAGGTCATAGAGGGAGGGCCTCCGTCCACAAGCCGGGAAGAGTGTTCACTGGAAACTGACCACGCCGGACGCCGGGCTCGGACTTCCGGCCTGTAGAACCATGAGAAATACACGTCCGTTGTTTAGGCGCCCGAGCCCGGGGTATTTTGTTGCAGAGCCACCGGCTCACTAACACAGGTGGTGGACAGAGGGCGGCGCCTCAGGAAGGATGTCAGGGCCAGGTCCTCGCCAGCGGCCCTCCCCAGCGTGCTCCTGCGGCTGCCACGCGAGCTCTGGCCCATGCCCGGCGCCTCCTCCCCTGATCTGCTCTCTGCAGAGAAGGCCTGGCCCCTCCTTCCCTGACTGAGTTGGTCACGGAGCACATGCTGAGCGCCAACACTACCCAACGCTTACACCTCGGCGGACGGAGGGAGACGGCCCGGGTCTCGGGGCGGCCTGTGCGTGGCACCACAGCCAGGAGCTGCCCCCGCTCCAGCGGCCCTTCCTGGAGGCCGGGCGCTGCGGCAAGCGCTCACTCAGCGCGTATGGCGTTGTTCGAGGCTCACAATCACCCCGCCAGGGAGAGGCTGGCGGGGCCCTACTTCACAGGAAAGGAAGGGGCTCCGGAGGCGAAGTGGCTTCTCCAAGGACACGTGGCTGCCAAGTGGCAGAGCCAGGGGTCTGCCCCAGGCCCCGCGCTCGACTCTGCTGCGAACCCAGGTTATTTCAGCCCAGCAGGGAGGTGTTCCCAGGCCTCAACCCAGGACCCTGGGGGAGCCCAGTGGGGCCTGATCTAGGCTGTGGGCACAAGAGAAGGGGTCACCTGGGGGTGGGCTGGCCCTGGTCGTTAAACACAGCCATGCCTAAAGATGAAACTATGAAAATTTACAGTGAAATAAATTGCAGGAAAAACAAAGGTCATAAACACTCAGATTCACGGCTTCCTGATTATTTCACCACGATCCGCCCTCCTGGAGGTGTTTGTGTTCCTTGCTGTGTCCGCACACCCAGCCCCGTGTTGCCGGCCCCGCCTCCCCGGCTTCGCGCCCAGCGGCGTCGCATCGATAGCTGACTGAGGGTCATTAGCCAACGGGAGTGTTTATATCAAGGAAACCATCATGAATCACGTTTTTTCTTTTTCTCACATGTCTAGAGGTAGGGGACACAGAAGGGCCTGTTCATCCGGCCCGGCTCCACCTGGAAGCCTCCACCGGCGTCTCTGTCCTTTGCAGCCTCCGGTCCCCACTGCCCAGCTTCCCGGGAGCACTGGCCCCCCGGGTCTCTGGCCGTGTCTGCCTTCCCTTTCCTGCTGAAAGCCCCGGGGGGCTCTTCAGTGGAGGGGGACTGAGCACAGAGCTGGGGCTCGTCCTGCGTTTGCCAAGTGGGTGAGTGAGAACAGCCCTGCACTCCGTCCGATGTTCGTCTCTTCTCTCTTTGGGGTGCGCCCCCCCTTCGTGGGCAGGACCCTGAGGGAATGGCCCTGGACGGCTTTCGGCTTCAGAGGTGGCCTGATGGCCGAGGTGACATTTCACAGGAGTGTGGGTGCCGCTCGAGGCTGAAACGTCTCCCGAGAGACTCCGGGGAGAAGGCTACTTTGAAAAGAAACTACTCGATGGTCATCAGAGCTGAGGACCGTGTGCCCAGGGAGCTGGGACCCGCACATCAAAGGCCTTCTGAGGGCTGAGTTGAAAGGAGAGTCACCTTGGGGAAGTTGCTTTTGTAACTGATCTGAATGGAGGGCAAGAGGGCACAAGGACATCGGCTTGTTTGAAGAAAACAGCATCCTGTTAGTCTTGGAGAGTAACGACATGGACGCCGCGAAGGGCTGCTTCCTGCTCTTCCCCCCACCCTCCCACCCTCCTCGCCAAATAAGACAACATCAAAGCTGTGTCCAGCCCGGTGCCTGCCGAGCACGTGGCCCCTGGTGCCCTCTGGAGGACAAACACTCAGGACGTTGATATGAGGGGGTGCAGGGAGCCCCCCCATCACTCCCACTTAGTTGTGGGGTCTCAGATCCACTGTGCCCCCTCTCTAGACCAGACCCCCAGGCTTGCTTTGGCAGTTTTTTACATCCCAAGAATCAGGAGACTGGGCTCCTGGGCCAACCCCTCGGCCAGCAGTTTCTGAGCCTTTGCCCACGTGGAGAACCAGGTCACTCAGCCGGCTGGCCCACCCTGGTCCTAGGTGGGGTGACTCTCCAGAGACCCACAGAGCCGTGAGCTGCTGTTCTTGGCCTTCATGACACCATTACGAGTGGCCTTGTCCTCCTGGACTCGAAGCGCCCACGGCCCCCGAGGTGGGAGAGCCAGGCAATGGGAGCCCCCGCTCTGAGCAGGCGGCTCCTGAGGAGACCCCCGGGACAGCGATCCTCATGGACCTGTGAGGATGTCACCTCTCTGGGGGCTGCTTCCCCCCGCAGCTCCTCGCTCTGCTTTCCGGGGGGACCCTGGCCCAGGGGAAGGCAGGCCCCTGAGTGTGACCAGCGGACTCTCTTCCCTCCTTCCTGTCCGCTCTCTCCTTGGTGAGCAGCTGTCCCACGGGCTCGGGGAGGCAGACCTGCGGTCTCCACCCTCGTGCCCCGAGCCTGTCCAGTCGTTGTCATGGGGTCAGGCCCAGGCTGCTTGCAGGAGTCACCTCACTGCCTCGGGGACTTCGACAGTTGCCTCCTCTTCCTGGGGCCACATGCCCTTTGGTGAACCTTTGAAAGGCAATGTCCTGATAGCCCAGTTTCCAAGGCACATTAGGATGCTGTGGGTCCCCCGCACGGGAGTCAGGGTCCAGATCCATCAGCAGCCGCCCAGGCACAGCGAAAGCCCTGCACCAGCCCACGGAGCCCAGGCCGACCCTCTGCCCGGGGAGGTGGGCATTTCTTCATGTTCTATTTAGTGGAAAGAACGGTCCGAGATGAGTGGCCACAGGGCCAGTTTCTCCTGTCTCTGGGTTCCGGCTACTGAGGTCCCAGTGGAGGTTCCAAGCCAAGCCGGACCTGGAGCTCACGTTTGGCTCAAGCTCTTGATTTTATAGATGAGGAAACTGAGGTCAGAGGTTCCAAGAATTTCCCAAGTGAAAGCTGCCCGTGAGGGGCGGGCCCAGGGCCCAGGTTCTTGCCTCTCGGCCAGGGTTCTTGCTGCCACCTGTCCCTCCCTGGCCTCGGAGCGGTGACTTGTAATTCCATCGACCGAAGAGTTAGGATCGCCTGTGTGACAGGGGTCACGCTGGGTGTCGTGGGGCAACTCCAGGAGGAATTCAGAGCCTTGCAGTCCGGTGGGGGACAAAAGCCCCTTGGCGGCACTCTCCCGTTCAACTCCAAATGACCACACCGGGGACCGGGGACGTGCAGGCAGCCGCGCACTCCGAAGGCTTCCCTGAGGAGCAGCGTCTGAACCTGGACCAACGGGCTCCGTGGAGAGATGGGCAAAGAGGTGATCTGGGTAAATGCTCTCTCTGGAAACACACTTGGGAATCAATAACTTTTCAAAGCACTGTTTGAACGATAATGTCGACAGGTGTTTTTCTATCTTATGTCTGAGAAATCTGCGGTTCCTTTTCCACATTTTCCCCCTTTTCCTGGGATGGGGGGTGGTGTGCAAAGCTGTGAGCATGCACACACGCACACAGACACACACACGCACACACATGCCCTTCCAGGAAGGGTAGCAACCGTCCGCACCGAGAGTTCCGCGCTGTAAAACACGGCTTCTGCTAGATCGCACGCAGGACAAGTGTCGACTTTTAACTTATGCCTCCGACGAGACGCTGAGTGTCTGATGTGCAGTTTCTTTGTCCCGTCTTCAGTAAATCGGACGGACTGCAGGGTCATCCAACCATGACATGGCGCTTTGATGCCCCCAGGACAGGGCTGAGGAGACCCACGCGCCTGGCACTACCTACCGTGGAGGAGTCTGAACACTTGATTCGGTCACTAGCCAGCTTGCCCCCCACTGGGGAGACGGGTGGGGTGTCTGGGGAAAGCCCTCAGTCCATTCGCTGCCACCCCGGGCACCCGTCTGATCCCTGCCCGCTCTGTGGGAACCTCACCCACAGCGCCCATCGCCCTCAGGTGCAGCTTGTGCAGTAACGAATTTTGCTTTAATACCTGCCACCTTTTTTTTTTTTTTTTGAGGGGTTATACAGAATT
Organism: Anoura caudifer; assembly: GCA_004027475.1. Taxonomy (NCBI): domain Eukaryota; kingdom Metazoa; phylum Chordata; class Mammalia; order Chiroptera; family Phyllostomidae; genus Anoura; species Anoura caudifer. Next base: position 27,989 of record PVKU01006543.1, read on the forward strand.
TTGGCTCAATCTGTAAAAGCTCAGAGTTTGAAAGGTTTATTTCTTTCTGAACCAAAGTGTCAGATTTCCAAAACCGCCAGGGGTCGTGTCTCTTGCTTCCCTTTCAGAGAGGCTGTCTTCGGAGACCCCGCCCGGGTTTCGGGTGCGAGCTCACTGCCCCGGCGGGCGCACGCGCTCCACGTGTTTGTGAGCCTGTGCGCGCGTCTCCAGGCAGAAGGTCCACGTTTCCACCCGAGGCTCCCGGTGGCCCGGGCCCCCCAGGGGCTGAGAACCTGCTGTGGAGCAGAGTCTTCCCGTGGCTGGGAAACTAGACAGGATCTGAGGCGTCGTTTCGTGCAGACTCCAGTTTCGCAGATGGGGCAACCGAGTCCCGAGGGACGTAATAATTCTCCGGCCAGCGCAGCAAGACCGCGACAACGCAGTACGAGAGTGAGGAGCAGGAATTTGATTTTCCTTCCCTCTGCACGGCTGAGCACCGCCTGCGTCCTGGGAGACCCGGCAGCCTCGGTAGCCTCAGTGGGTGCGGAGTGAGCGTGTCAGGTGTGCTGTGAATGGACAGTTTTCCCTCATTTGCTTTTTTTTTGTAATTTACTCTGGGAGCTGGCGGGTGTTTCACCCTACAGGCCTGGACGGGAAACCCTGTTCGCCCCGTGGAACCTCCCGTCCACGCAGACCCCAGGGCTGACCCGTGGCCAGTAGGAGCCCATCAGGCCTTGGGCAGCTCTCCCCCTGTGTGTGTGCGCGTGTGTCCTTGCACACACACATGTGAGTGTGTACTCACTAATGCATCTGCAAAGCAAACAGCACATGCCCATAATAGGGAATCAAGAGAACAAGTCTCAAGTTTCACTTTCGTTCAGCACTTGGCTTCCCCGAGGTTTCTAGAGGAGGTGCCTGTCAGGGGGCGTCTGTGTGAACAGGGGTGGGAGCCCTTCCCCACGAGTGTGCCCACTCACCCTCGCTGCCCAGGGCGGGATGCAAGCCCAGTGAAATCCAAACACACGGGGGACTCTCTGACTGGCGTGGTGGCAGCGAGGGACATGAACGCTCCTCCAGGGTGGCAGGGGGTCTCAGGAAAGACCCACCCACACAGCCGCCCCGGCCCCATCAGCGTTGTACGAGAGCACAGACTCCCCTGCTGCCAGGCTGCGGCCGGCTGGGAGAACTCAGCACCGGACCCTCGGCTCTGCCAGCTAGGCAAACCGAGACTCCACCCCCCTGCCCCCCTGCCCCCCCACCCCCCCTCCCCCGGGGAAGTGACTACCTCAGCAGGCAGGTCAGAGGTGAAAGAGCGAGCCTGGGGTCTTGTCCTTGTGTCCTGGTGTTCAGTGACCCTGGGCTGCGTTGGGCAACAGCCCAGAGCAAGCACCCAGGGAGGACATACATCTGTCATCTGCTCGCTGTTGCAATTCTGCCAAAACCCAGTGGGACTGACACAGTGAGCAAAACAGCGGGCAGTGTGGAGGGCGCTGTGCTGAGCGTGCTGCCAGGATTGTCCTAGGGCATCTTTGCGACGGGGCTCTGAGGGAGGTGTGCTGTTGTCACCTTACGGACGAGGGAACGGAGGTTCTGGAAGGTGCCGGAACTTGCCCAAACGGCATAATTAGTGGCTGGACCAGCTGCGACTCCTAGTTGAGAGTCTGTGAGGAGCAGGAGCTGGGCTTACACCAAGCCCGGATTCCTGGGGCCTGCGGTGCCGCGAGGATGGGGCCCGGCAGGCAGGACGGAGTCTGGCCTGGAGGTCCTTTACCTCCTCCGCTTCCACCTGCTTCCCCGGCCTGGCCTGTGAGCGGGGCCTGCGGCCTGTGAACTTTTATAGCAACCTATGATGTGCTTTATAGCAACTGGACCGTTATAATAATTTGCATTTTATTCCAAATGAAATAACAGTTCGGGGTCCCTGTTCTTCTTTTCCTTTTTGGGCTCGCGGTCAGTGGGTTTGGATTTTGGGTGCCGAGGTCACCAACCGCTCACCCGCTTTTGCCCATTCTCTCATCCGTGGGCCGGCTTCGAGCTCCTTCTCCCCCCGGCACCTGGCGCGGGGCTCAGCAGTACAGGTGAGCTCTCCTTTCTGTTGTCTGACCGTGAACAACACAAAGGAAGCTGATAACCATCTTGGTTGGTCCACAGTTACCCCAGGGCTTGCGGCTGATGGCTGGTGGGGACCTTCCTCTCTCTGTGGACCTGAGTCCCCGCCTGACCCACCCTTCGGGCATGAGGGCTCCTTCCTGGGGAGAATCCAGAGTGGTTTGGCAAGGGCAGAATTCTTCCCGCACTTGGTGTGTCCCGTGTGCCAGGCCCGGCGGGGGCAGGGGGGGGCGGTGACCTCCAGGTGGCCTCTGCCACTCGCTGCATGTCTCGTTCACTTCGATTCCTGACGCATGGCTGGGAGGGGACCGAACGCTGGGAGGAAGAGAAACTAGTGAACAGGGCTAGCAGGACCCTCCCTGTTAACCTCAGAAGTGTGAGGGCGTCTTCTCGGTTTCCTGCCACTTGCCCTAAGGAGCTGGGTTTGAATGGGCTTCCCGAAGGGTCAGAAGCAGCCATTCCTCGGGTGGGCTGACCCGTGTGGGCTCAGTGGGGACTGTGCCCAATGTTGGGCTGCCCTCCTGCAAGCCCCAGGGCCACCTGTGGGCTCTTGCCCTTTTCTGGTGATGACAGTGGGGTGGAGGGTGAGTGGTGATGGGAAGGGCCCAGCCTACGGGGTGGGGGCTGGGTGTCTGGAAAGGGTGCATCTCATCACGCGGGCTTCATCATCAGGGTGCAAGGGTGTCGCTGCTTTCACCTCCCTCCGCCCTGGTGTTGGGGCCTCTCCTTCTGGTGCTCATTCCGAGGCTGCTCTGCAGAAGCCTCACCTCCTAGCCCAGGGCCCAGAGGTTGGGAGGACACACATGAATCAGAGGGGCAGGTGATTTCTGCCTAAAGTTCCTGCCATCTGTAGTATTTGGACTTTTCCCCCTCAAGCAAAAGTCAAGCCTTCTTGGTAGCTAATGATAGAGAATGGGACCTTTTAGTTCATAGAAAATAACATACTTAACCATTGGGGAAAAAAGAAAGAAAATGTAATAAAAAAGAAAGCCATCTCTTGATTTTCAGCCCGCATTCTTTGGAAGGCCCCAGAACATGAAAGCACGTGATCATCTCCATCCCCCTGTGATAGCAGACATGTCAGCCCTCTGCACGCATGGCCGGTGTGGTCCTCACAGCGAATTTGGGAGGCTGGTGTTCCTAACCTTGTCCCCCGGGGAAACCAGGTTGTGAGGAGTTTAAGCAAAAGCTTCCACAGCCTGGAGTCCGTGGTTCCAGGACCAACCAACCGACAGTGTTCTAATTGATGCGTGATAGGCCCCCAGGTTCCTGTCCCCAGCTGTCCTCCATCGGGGAGCTTGTCCAGACAGAACCGCCCACAGGGGAGTTCTCCACTTGGGCAGAGAGTGGACGGTAACACCCGAGTGGCAGCTGAACGGGTCTCTCACTCGACCTGTGTGAGGACCTCGTGAGACGGAGCTTGTTACAGATGCAGCAGAGCCTCAGAGGGCGGAGTGACGGGCCCCAGCCAGCCAGCTCCTGGCCCTTCGCTCTGGGTCCAAAGCCAGGGCCCTGCTCCCTGACCGAAGTGCCCGGGCTTGGGGGTCCCTGTGACTCGCCTCACCGAGCACCTCGGCTGCGCTTGCATCTGAACTTGGTGCATCAGCATCAGCACCACGGGCTGACCAGGTTTCTCCTTTTCCTGTTTCAGGAAATGGTAGGCGTCTTCAGGTCTTTCCTTCAAGTCAGTTGTGCTGCGTGATAGCTGGACATCTCCTTCTGGTGTCTTTGGAGAGGGCCGTGCGCTTCGGGAGCAGGTGGGAGCCCTCTCCCCACATCTTGGGCCCTGTGCTGAAGGCACGGGGCCATGGACATGACTGTGCAGCCGGCCGTATCGCTGACCGGGCGGGTGTGAAGGACTGGCTTGACGATCTGATGGGTTGAGCCAATGTGCCCTGGAGTTACCGCGTGAGGCCTTGAGGGTCCTGGAACCTGTTTGACAGTTAGAATGCTTGCGACGTGTCAGTGCGGGGAAAGAATGGTGGAGGAGGATGAACCACATCTTAGGGGTGTGAAAAGGGAGCGGGCAACTCTTAGCCAACCGTGGAGCTGGTGTGGTGGGGATGATATTTTGAGATGCTGGCTGTGGTTCCCTCTTTCACCTGGGTTCTTCGTTCCCTTTGCTGTTCCTCCCCTTCAGGCAGGACCTCGGTCTGCGGCTTGTCTCAGAGAAGGGGGGAGCAGAAGGAAGGAACAAGAGGCGGTCGGCTGTGGCGTACGCTCCTCTGACCACTCTGGGCCTGCAGAGGTGGCCTCACCCCCTGCAGAGGACTGTGGGCTCCCTGCTCCCCAGGAGCCCCCAGAGGCCTCAAGTAAGGCAGGTGTCTTACAAGACAGTGCTTGCCCCTCAGGATCTAGCCCCGTGGGTCCTTCCTGGAAACCAGACGAATCACAAGGGCCAAAACTCAGCACGGCCCACCTGGGAAGGGGCTGGGCTGGCCAAGGTCAAGGCACTAAGTGGGACAGGAGCTGCGGCATCTAGCTAATACGTCCCAGAAAGACCTGGGAGAACAGTGGTGTGATCAAGTAAAAGAACACAGACCACAGAGAGGAGTAAGTGTGGCGATGGGGAGAATGCTACCTTGGCGCTGGGTTGCCCCTCGGCCAGGATCCCCGCAGACCAGGGGCACTCTGCTGGGGTGGTGCCTGAAGGCCTGGGGGAAGCAACGACCCCACTTAGGCAGACGGCGGAAGACGAGACCCGACAGCTTCTGCTGGGGTGGGGGGGTAAGGTCCTGAGACCGGCTGGCGGACTTCCTGATTGCGAAGACGTGCGCTGGAGAGAGCGGCCCCAGTGTGACCAAGAGCCCCCGGAATGGCTTGTTCTGTGGGTCAAGAGGGGATGATAGGTGAGGAAACCATAACTCGGCTGACGGCATCTTGAGATGACAGAGGCCAGGTGGCGTTCTCACCCTCAGAAGCCAGGCCGGGGGCGCAGCCGCAGTGAGCGGCACGGTCAGCAGAGCAGCCGGGCCGGGGTGCATGCCCTGCGGGGAGCTGGGAGATGGTCAGCAGGCGAGTTGCTCCTGTAAGCAGCCAATGAGGGTTATGATCAATTTACATAATTAAAATGCATTAAGTGCCGGTGATCGGGAGGGTGAGCAAGCCCACCCCCAGCAATAGTCAGGATCTCGTGCCTAACGGAGCCCGTTCCCGGATGCAGACCCCTGGACTGGAGGAGGGCAGAGTCCCTTGGCGGGAGGATCGCCAGCACCGCGGCCAGTGTGCTGGGCGGGTCCACCCGCTTCTTCCCAAAGGCACCTGCCCCGTGGGGTCAGGCAAATGGATGCTGGGGAAGAGGCGTATCCAAGCTTTTCCAGGGCTGTCAAACCGACACTGAGACTTGGGGGCCCAACGTGCCACCATGGTCCCTGGTGAGAGCGGAGACAAGGGAGTCAGGTGATGCGGAACCCTGGCTCCGGCGCTACTCGCGGTCCCTGGACTGGCTGCTTGTCATTTCCGGGTCCTCGAGCACAGCTGGGGATGGAGGCCCTTGGTCTCTGGCCGAATCCGCCCGTTGGTTGTAAAGCTTATTTGTCATTACAAATTCTCAAAGGCGTCCCCTGCTCCAGCCCAGTGCTCTCAGCACCGAGGGGCCTCCCGTGGGCGTGAGGGTGAGGTTTGTCTCCCCGATGCCCCCGTCACAGTGGGGCTGCAGGCCCCAGGGACTCAGCTCTGTGAAAGGGGGGTCCCTGCCAGACTCTCTGCTTTGTAACCGGTCCTGGGCTTTTTCAAGGGCCACAGACACGAGCTTACCGGCTGTGCCCTCGATGCCAAAGGGATGCCGTTGCCGAGCCTGCTCCCCTCGTTTCCAACTTGCCCTTAGATTTCGGCCTGATCGCTCCCTATTATGTCATAAATATGCTTCTGAGAAGCAAAACCAAATCCGACATTTTAAGCTGATTTCAGTGTTTGGTCTGAATGCAGCCTGCCATATTACTGGATGCAAAGCTCCTAGAGGTGATTTTTCAAAAAAAAAAATATTGAAAATGGTGACATTTTAGCATCCGCTCACTTTGCTCATGCAGAGCACTTGTTTGTCTGGTGTGATACAAACATTCACCTTGACATTGGCAGGTGGGCTATGGGATCTGAAGTTCCGTGATGTTCATCGAGAGAGAGAGAGAGAGAGAGAGAGAGGGAGAGAGAGAGAGATCAATATTTTTTAGATGGATGCATGTTACCAAGTGATTTCAACAATTGATTTCTGTTACACAGTTGAGACAATAAAACTGAAAATAAATTAGAGTCATTTAAACACCTTTTTGTAGAACAAATACGTAAGATTTAAATATCTGTGATGCTGAATCAGATGAAGTTGCCGAACTCTTATTTCTAACGCATCATCAATGATGCAGCGCTCTCAGGAGTAAGTTATCCGGTTCTTGGAGTGTGTTTTGGTGACTATAAACAAACGGACCCGTTTTCGCGGTTATGACACCCTGCACGAAAGGGGGGGCAGGGGGAGAGTCTCCTCCGGGAGAACCATGTGGTGAGCAATGACGACTGACGAAAATTGTGTCCTAGTTCAACTTTTAATAAAATCTCCAAAGGCTAAGAAATAATAACAGATTTTGTATAGCTCATGAAAAAGCTTCATGTTGGCTTCAAAAAACTATTAAACTGAAAACTAATTTTCAATGTTTCAAAGTTGCCCCCAAAGAAACTTGAACTTGTGCTCGTTACTTCTTTGGGACTGTCCTTTCTGCTGCCCAAGTTTTAGAAACAGGCTTTGCCTTCAGGATTCCTTTCTTTTCCAGTTACGTAGGAAGCCCTTTGAGACTCACTGCTCCAATGGTGGCCTCACCTTGGACATAGCCAAGGGGAGGAAGGTCCCTGATGGGCAAGGGTCAAGTGGAAGATTGGCATCCTCCCATCCACATGCCTGCTGACCTCTCTCCGCAGCTTTCCTTCGGCGGCAGAATCCATGCTTCTGAGCAGGAGGAGGGCTGAGCTCCAAGCTTCATCCATTTTGCAAGAACGGACCTGAGATTGAAATCCTGGCCGGGCTGCAGCTCCTCTTCTGGTTGGAGTCAGACCCTGTGAGCCGCGGTGGTCCGTTCCCATGCTCTGCGATGGTCTTTTCCCCTTCTCCCCCCTTTCTCCTTCCTCCTCTCTCCTTCTGAAGCACATTTGCAGAGCGCCCACGGCCCCACCACCTTTGTGCCGCCGCCTCCGGGGCGCCAGGCCTCAGGGCCCCACTCCGAGTTGGCAGCTGGCTTTCTTGTACAGGAGCTCAATTGTGTTAATGCCCACGTTTGGGTTTTGTTTGCTCAAAGGGGAAAAGCATGAAAAGAAACTCACTCTCCAGTTGAAAATCCTGTTGGAGCGAGCACAGCACCACTCTGCAGAGCCGGCAGGTCCACCTCTGTCTGCTGGACAGCGACCAGGCTCCATCCACCCCACCCCTTGCTGCTTGCTTCCTGGGGTTGGATTAAAGGTTCCCAGGAGCCCGCGGTGGTGGAGGGTTACCCCGGTCCTGATAACTCAGCGTCTATGGTTAATGTCATTACAGCATCAACCTGTTTCGGTGGGGACATTTGTCTTCTCGCTGTCTGGGCACGTTACAAATCTGAAGGGGAAAATACGGAAACGCAGGGAAACGTCTTTATAAAGCGCCTCCAGAGGCAAACCAAGCGGCGCTTTCTCTTCACATGCTTTGCGCTTTGCTTCCTGAGGTCTGGTCCAGGACTTGCAGGACAAGCCTAGGGCACCCTCCTCCTCGGACGGGCTGCGGCTGCGGCTCCTCCACGGGCTGGTTTTGTTGGCACGAAAGACACCTCGGGCTTGGCTGCATGGACTCCTTGGTCATTGAGGAGCTGACTCCTTGGCATGAAAGGATGACGCAATCCAGGTTTAATTAAAGTGAAAGCTTCAAGTTGATGTTCATTTAATGCTGCAGTCAACTTTCAGTTTTCCTTGATGTTGAAAGAGAGGTCAGCGTGGAGAACGCAGATGAATGAGCGGCCTACAGCACCCTAGACCTTCCAGCCTAAATTCAGCAAGGTTGCCGCTCTGGTGTGTGCCACGAAGGTCAGCGAATGCTGCAACGGTGGCGGAAGTTGTTCTGGGGAAAGCGGGGCACTGGTGTTCCTGTGGGTGGTCAGCTAATTGTTAACAGAGAAAATGGAGCCAAAGGGAACTAGACATTTCACCTTAGCAAACTGGGGAGCGTGAACTTGTCGGCTTCCCCAGGAATCTGCAGCTTCACACCCCAGGGGACCGCAGCACTGGGCTCCTCCAAGGGGGTCAACACTCGTCCTCCCCTCCCCTCCAGTGCAGGACTGTTGGGGGTGTGGGGGAGGTGCTGGACCATGAGGCCTGTCAGTCTAACGAGGGGGTGGACCTATCAAAATGCCCCCCAAATCTGGGAAGTTGATTGGTTCTTTTGAAAAAGCACCTGGTTCAACCTAAACCCAGGCTAATATAATTCCAGGGGAAAAAGAGTTCTCTCTCTCTCTCTCTCTCTCTCTCTCTCTCTCTCTCTCTCTCTCTCTCTCTCTTTCTCTCTCTCTCTCTGACCAAGTAATGCCTTCACCTGTTAAGTCAAGTGTTCTCTCACCCGGGAGCACACGACCATGTGGGTCTGGCATCTCCCAGGGTCCGAGGCAGACTGTGCGGCCTCCAAAGGGACCGGGTGTTAACACGTAGCAGAAACTCTGGACACTGGCTTTGGTTTGCTGAGGACACGGTGGGACTTTTTCATGGCGGGGCAGAGGCAGATGGGACATTGGAAACCAGGGGCAGATTTCTACCTGAATAAGCTCTCTTGCCACACCACCGTCTCCTGCACGTGGGTCCTTGGAACGCTTTCCTCTCGATCCCGTGGGAGAGCCTCATTTCCACCGACAACACCAGCACCTGCAAAAAGGTCCTGGGCTGCCAATCCTGCTTTGAAATGTCACATCCATCGGTGGGAACACGTCACCAACCGTGGTTATAGACGAGAAAACGGACACAGGCTGGAAAGACCCATCCGAGGCCGTTCACTGGAAATCAGCAGAGCCAGTGGTCCCCTGCTTCTCGGTCCGGCCCACGTGTTGAGCAGAGGGACACGGAAGTTCTCGCTGAACCCTGAGCCGCGATGCGTTCTCTCCCTAAGAAAGTGGTGTCAAGTCTCCTCTGTCGTATGTGCTGGTTTCTTTTTAACTAAATTTTCTCTTGGGATAATAGCATGGTTTAGAAGAAAAGAGTGAAGCAGAGAAAATTACATTATTTTGCGCAAAAAATTGGTACCCGAGGGTGGGTGCAGGGCAGAGAGGATGCATATTTTATTACAGGACAGATAGAACCGTCGAGAGCAAGGGCCCCTCAGAGCCACCGTTTATGCCATTGGCAGTGACATTGTCCCAAGAGGGTGTGACGAGACGTCTTGGCTGCAGCGACGAGGCAGGAAGAAGGGGTGAACTCTGCTCTCCTCCGCCTTTCGTGCTCTCCAGGCCTTCAGTGCACTGACGGGTGTCCGCCCACATTGGGGGGCCGTCCCTCACTGGGTCCCGGTGGTCCAAACGCGGTCTCATCATGAAACACCTCTGCAGACACACTCAGCAGGCCGCAGGCTCGCAGCCCGGCTCCTGGGCTGTGCCTGCGTGACTTCCATGTAGGATGTTTACTACACGCTGGCTGTTGTGCTCCAACCTGGGCGTGCCAGGCCTCTGTGTTCTGGAACTTACCCTCTAGTGAGGAAGGGGGATGTTGATGAAATCACCACGGAAACGAATGTAAGACAGCAGTCGACAAGTGACAGGAAAGACAGGTGCCGCATGCTGTGAGAGGTGTGAAGGGGGGTGAGCCAAGTGAGGGAGGTGAGAAGCGCCCTGGGGGTGGGGACGAGGGGGTGGGGGACAGGGCGCTTGGGGGTGTCCAGCTCGGTGCCCAGCGAGCTCCGTATCAGGAGGCGGGAGGGCTGCTGCAACCCAGAGGGCAGTGGGACGGGGCAAGTAGGGAGGGGCGGTCTGGTGGACATTTTTCACCTATAAAAGTGGTGGAAAGCCGCCGAAGGAGTTTAAGCAGAAGGTGGACCGGTCAGGCGAGTCCCAGAGCTGGGAGGATGGGAAAGACCCAAGAAGACGTGGGGCGGTGCTCGTGACGCAGAGGGAAAGGTCAGGGCAGAAACCGAATAGCAAGCCTTTTAAGGACCAGCGCGCGACGGTGCGGGAACTAGAACAGGCGCTTGCCTGCCCCGTTCATTGCCGTGTTCAGACACACTTCCGAGGGTGCGGAGAAGACACCTCTCGCTGCTGCGCCGGCTCCGGAGAGGCGCGCAAACTGAGTTTCCAGTGGGAGCAAAATCGCAGCTCCCCAGGCGCCTTTTCCTTTCTGAAGTAAAACGGGAAGAACTTGCGTGTCGCTGGGATTGCTGCATTTTCACTTTTCTAAGCCAAAGTCAAGGTTTGATCGTGGTTTCTGGATGATTACTTATGGCTCAGCGGACGATCCCACTGCGCCCTGGGCCCCGGCTCCTGCTGTCTCCTGAATTGAGTGGTTTCGTGAGGAGACAACAGGGACAAGGATGGCTTGTCACCCTCGGGGAAAGGGAAAGCCATCGGCCGGTCACTGTTGAAGTCAGAATGTCCCCTGGGAAGCCCTTTAGGAAACCAGCAGCAGCAGCCGGGATACAGGGATCAACCTGACCACGTGTGCGTGTGCGTGCACACACACGCACATGTATGAGCATGCATGCACGTGCCCACGTGCGTGCATGCGTGCAGGCCGCTCGCCGGGGCTGCTGGGAAGAGCTTGTATACAATAAGCGCCGATGCCGAGGAGACTGATGCACAGGCTACAGACAATAACAATGACTTTTTCCGGCCCCTCCTTTCCCTTCTCCCGAAGTTTGAGGTGCCAGTTCAGACTGTGGCTCGTGGATCTGCAGGCTGCGTTTCGGGGTGTGGGAGGGAAGGACCTCCACGCTCTGCGTTGGCTAGCTGGCTGGCGTCGGAGGGCATGACGGGAGTGGCCGCCATCTGCTCTGGAATGGCTGGCGGGTGGCACCGTGAGTGGTGGTGTGGCCACTGGGAGGCCTCCTCTGCTGAGCTGGTGTCCCCTCCAAGCAGGAGCAATGACCAGAGGGTCAGTCTGTCCTGACCTTTCCTCCTGGGATGGGGGGCGGGGCAGGCTACGGGTGCCGAGGGGACGGTCACTGTCAGGTGGGAGAGGCTTTCCAGAGGTCAGGGTTCTGGTGCTCCTGGGGAGGCTGGGAGCAGGCAGGGCTTTCCACGCATCTCTGTCGTTGCTCACTCTGCTTGGAGCTGTCAGGGCAGCAGTCTGCAGAAGACACTCCCAGGGGTGTTCCGGAGATCGTGGGGGGGGGGGGGGGGGGGGTTAGAACACTGGTCTGACGCAGATGCACGGGGGTGCGATGCGGGCACCGGTCGTGTTTCCGAGGACGGGCAGGAGGAGTGAGGCCCTGGGGCTGCAGCCGATGACGGGCCTCCTGTGGAGGATGGGCGAGGGGCGTCCGCCCCGGTCAGTTTCGGCTGTGGCCATCAAGCACCGTGGACTCCAGCAGTCCGAGGTCGAGGCAGCGGCGGGTGGGCTGGTGGGAGCCCGCTGCCTGGTCCACGGGTGCTGTCTTACGGCTCTTCTCAGGGCAGAAGAGGCGAGAGGGTCTGTGGGGTCTCTCGTAGGAGGACACGAATTCTCTTCATGAGGGCTCCACCCTCCTGGCCTCACAGAAGCCCCTCCTGCAAACCCCATCACTTTGCGGGTTCGGCCTTAGCATGTGAATGCCGGGGGAGGGGCACACCCTTCGGCGGGTGGCACGTCCGTGGGTGCCTGGCTGGGGCTCCTCGGCTGAGAGGGGCCAGCACGCCCACATGGGCGGTGGTTGGACGGGTCTGCAAGAGTCACTTTCGGGCTTGCAGGCACCATCGGTGCGGTGGTGGAGACCGAGGTCCAGGGCGCAGCGTGCCCGGCGGGAGGAGCCGTGGCCGGTCGTCCTCCGGGGCTCAGCGCCGTGGCCGCGCACAGGCCGCTCGGTGTGCTTGCATTTCAGTTCCCCTCAGCTGGGAAACGAGGCGTCTATTTTCAGTCCACTCTCAGACCATTTTCGGCTTTCAGCTGCTGCGAGTCCGCAGCGCGCTCTCGGGTTTCTTTAACCTTGGTCTCCGTGCGCCTCTGGTTCTGAGAGATCCAGGACGGCCCCCTTTCCTGCCCCGTGTGCAGAGGCGAGACTCGAAAGCCAGACCCTGCGCCTGCGTGGGCTCCGAGCCCTTTGCCCGGAAAGAAGGGGAAGCTGGATCGTTTTCTCTCCTTCTTCTTTAACAGATATTTTTAGCTTTTCTAAAAGCTTCTCGCTCTGAGCCTTAAAAAGGAATAAGAACCTCTTCCAAAAATTCAAATGCTCTGGCAAGAAGCGAGAGGGAGTGTTTTCGGCTTTCCACGAGCAATTGTTTTCTCTCCCACGGATGTCCCAGGGCACCGGGGTGACGCCTGGGGGCGCAGAGGGGAGGTGGGGTCAGCCTGTGCCAGGGTCAGTGCGCAGAGAGGGGCGTGGGTGGGAGCAAGTGGGGTTCCGGTGGGCTTCGTCTGCGGCCCGGCTTTAAATCTGAAGCCATCCTGCCGTGCTAGCTCTTTGAGCTCTGTGGTCCCCGGTGCTGCCACGGCCGCTAACGTCTCCACAGCGCCAGGTCCCCCCCGTGAGGGGGGAGTGGTGAGGGCGCCGGTGTCTGCGTCCCCGGAGGACGGGGTGGGGGGACCAGGACCGCCCAGCCCAGCGGTCACAGGGCCAGGCAGCGAGCACGTGGGCTAGTTTCCCTGGCTCTTCACGACCCCTGCGCAGCGGGATCCCACTGGCGTTTCCGACCCCGCCCCCCCGACCCAGACGCTCGCTGCCCACGCTGCTGTGTGACCTAACTCCTTCCGGTCATGCCTCCCAGAGCTAATTCAAAGTGTGCTGATTCTAAAATGATAATCGGGCCCCAAATCTTGTGGAGAAACAACGTAGTTTCGTTCCGTGTGTGTACAGTTCCTGGACCATTTGTGAACATGGCCTCTTCGGGGGGCATTTAACATGTTCTGGCCTGAAACGGTTTGGCAGGACATGGTTATAGGGACACATGATCGGAAACGGAAGGCTGGCCCCTTCCACGCTTACACACTCAGTCCCACATCCCGGGATGCCAGTGACAGGGGTGGAGTCCGTCTGCGGGGCGGTGTGTCCCTTTGGCACCCCACAGCTTCTGCCGGCACAGCCCGGCCTGCCTGTGACAGGACCGCAGGCCGGGAAGGTCCAGGCCCAGAGAGTCAGGGTGGGCCCACGGGAGCGCGGGCCTCCCACTGGGTTCTGAGAGAGACGGGCGTGTCACAATTCACAGCCGAGGACACTGCTTGGAGGTCGTGACCCGGAGATGTATCTCACATTGGCCTCTCGGTGGCCGAGACCGGAGCTCCCACGGTTTCCACTCCGCCTCCCTTTCTGTCTGCCATCGTCTCCGCGCCTGCTGCTGTCGACTTGGGTACCTTATTCGATTGGTCCTTCGGGAAGTACTGACTCAACATTTACATCTCGCTATTTACCTCCTTCCTCTCATCATTAGATTCTTACCGCTTTTAACAGTTGGGCAGTAGTGGGTTGTGCCTGGCTGTTAGGACTGTTTCGGACTCAGGATTCACACGTGTGTAACCGTTCGTTTGTGCACCGTGCGCTGTGTCACTGTGCTACTACCTAACGCTTTGATGCCGCAGGCCCGAATCGAGGTTGCAAGCTAACGAGAAGCGTGGAAGTCCCAGAAGTCCCTTCCTGGGCCTCGGCGAGCGTCCCTGCGCGTCTTCGGAAAACGCCAGTTTAGACTGAGTGTCTGGGCTGCCGTAACAAAGGGCCGCAGGCTTCCCCAACGGCAGCATCCAGTCTCACAGTCTGGAGGCCGTAAGTCCAGGATCAGGGTGGCGGCAGGCCTGGCTCCTCCTGAGGCAGTGAGGAGAAGCTGTCCGGTCCAGGCCTGTTCCCCTGCTTCTGCGGTTTGCTGGCCTCCCCGGTGGTCCTTGCCTCGTGGAGCAGTCTCCCTGAGTTTTGCCTTCATCTGCACATTGTCCTCTCTGTGCATCGGTCTCTACCCAGACGTCCCCCTCCGGTGACCCTCCTACCTGGCCACATTGAGTGGGGGCCCACCCTGATGGGCTCATTTCAACCCGAGGGCCTCTGTACAGACCCCGTTTCCAAAGAAGGTCACATTCTGAAGTACTGGGGGTTGGGGCCCCCCACAAACCACTTTTGGGCGACACGATGCAACCCATAATACCAGGTGCACTTGGACTTAATTTTAAGAAGTTAATTTCCCCCGTCAAAATGCATATTTGTACAATGCATTAGTGGGGACATTACTTATAAACTGGTCTCTGGGAGGTTGCTCCTGTGTCTTCTTCCTGTGAGAATGTCAGTTATTTCTCTATCAGTTTATAGAGGGTTCCTTTACCCCTTCCTTAGCGCGAGTTCATTCTAATTTGCATAGTGGTTTTCACGGCAGGTTCCCACACAAACTGTAAACCTGTCGAGGGCGGGCGGGGGGGGCGTATTTCCACTGACATGCTTGTCTGCTTCCTCTGACGACGAGTTCTCCCTTTCGTCTTCCAGCACCCAAGGCCCTTGCTCCGAATCTTCTTCCACGTGGCGGATGCTCAGTAACGGCACCTTGAACCGAACTGGCCTTTTTGGGCAGAAGAGAACCCCGGAGAACGTTAAGGGCAGCTCCCCAGCCCATCACCTTCGGGCGGATCTTTGAAATTCAAGGCCGCCTCCGGGCCCCCAGGAGTCCAAGTACACAACCAACGCCCCGCCCCTTGCCCATCACTCTTTTTCCCCGCAGTTTTTCTTTTAAAGGAAAACCGGAAGCGTTTGCTAGTGCGTGTTCAGGCTCGTAGGACTTGGCTTGTTACGCAGAACTTGGCTAACCTCTGGGGCGCACACGCAGGCTCCCCACGGATGAGTCATGGCCAAGGTCTGGGCCTGCGAGTGGGTGTTCAACGGCTTGTGTCCCGGCCTCCAAAGGCTGCACGATGCTCTGTCTGTGTGTGGCGGGGTGTTTGGATGACACAGGGGCAGCTGCATCTGTACCACATTGATTGGCAGGAAGTCACATTTCCCCGAGTGTCATGAGACTCTGAATCTACACCCTCCGAGTCCCCCCTTCCTTGCTTACCTGGCTGCCCCACAGCGAGGGGACGTGTGGGTTGTGGCCACGCCTATTCTTGGCATTGGTTTCCAGCTCACCATCAATTAATATTTTGCTTTCCATCAGCATCCAGTCAACCCTGGCAGATGTCTGTTGCTTCATACATCACGAAACGTCACATGAGAAAAGATCGGTGTCGTTCGATCAATTCACAACTTCTATGCAACCCATCAGCTAGATCTGCCTCCTGATTGTCACCCCAAATTGGGCTGCTCCCTTGGAGAACGGGCCAGGCGCTGGGTCCTCCTGGTCACCGTGCTCACAGCTCTGCCTGTGTGGCCCTGAAGTCCCAGGTCCTCAAGGGCTGGCCCAGGAAGCTCATGCTGCTTTTTGACCAGCCACACTCTTCTGTGTGCAGCAAGGTGACAAAGCCACTCGGACGTTCACTTCTTCAACCATCGAAGTGGGCACGAATGGCATTGTTCTTCTAGCCAAAAAGTGGCCCATTGATATCCGGCTGAGATGTAATTTTTTACCTATAAATTTCGTGACAACCGAAGGAGGACTTAGCCAAGTGCCCGACGTCTAGCCCCCCCACCACCGCGGGGACGGTGCATCTTCTCTGATGAGACTTCACAGTGATCTCATTTAGTGCTTACAGTGAACTTTAAACAAAAATATTTCATAAATAAGGAAATGGAAGTGCAGAGAGGTTACGTGGCTTGCCAAAGGTCACACAGCTGCAAGCGGCAGCCCCGGGGTCAGAGGCCGGGACGATCCGTTTAGATCTCTGCCTTTGCCCTGTTCCAGCGTCCACGGGCGATCAGCCCCTCTGCTCCCTGCAAGACTTCAGGGGCCTGCCGGCCACACCGGCCTTCCCAACTGGACTTGCCTGGGGCCACCGCAGGTCGCCGGCCTGCCTCATCTCTGCCAGGCACTGCCACACCCGGAGGTGCTGCTTCACACGATGACATCATGGGAGCATTCCATTTCCCTTCGATAATGAATGACCTTTCATTCATCTGACAGGTTGGCTTACATACCCGTGATTCAGGATCGACAAGCAGAATTATCTGTTTATCAGGAGGCTCACCACCCACCTGCATGTTCCCTTCCGCTAAACCTCCCTCAGACTTCAAGACAGCCAGTCGCGGGGGATAAAGCATAAGGCCCTTGTTAATTGCGAATTAATAGAGCCAGGGACGTGTGCAGACAGCACCTGGCGTCGGCGGCTGACGGCGTGGCGGGGCGGCTCCGGTTTGCGTTGCTCTGAGGCAACCGGGCACCGAGCGGAGGCAGAGTGGTCTTAGATTCTCGTTTGGTTCCGAGCGTCTGAAGGGAGAAATGCATGTTCTTGGCTTGCGGCTGTTCTTATCTCACACAGCCAGTGGGTTCTGCTTGTGTTTACTCATTAATTTTAAGCCGTTTCGGGTTTGGTGGCCCACAGGACACAGGTGTGTCTCTGGACAAACATTCTGTGCCTCGCAGACGGCACCCGCTTAGCTCGTAAACATTTCCCGGCGACACCTGCTCCTTCTCAAGTCATCAATTATGGAGCCGCACCGATTGTTACCCCCTGGAGTGGTAACAGGCCCCAAGCCCTTGGTTGGCACTTGGCTTAAATTCATCAAGCAATCTTTCTTTTTTCTTTCAAGGCTGGCATCTCAGTAAATTTTGAAAGGCTGCGCGCCAGTGACCCAGGTCAGCTAAGTCCAGGCAAAGCCCCAAGTTGGCAGGACAAAATGGCCATTGTACCAAACTGGGCAACCTGGGGCTGAAGAAAGCACCCCCCTCACTTCCTAAACCCGGTGAGACACCTTTAAAGTCTGATTTTGAACTAATGAGGAGCTACTTAGAAAATCAGCACGATCCGGGATTTGGACCAAACCTCGGGCTTTACATTTCAGAACAAGAGGCAGAAGAACCCGGATTCTGTCTCTGACCTCAGCTAGGCGACTGGACCCTGGCCGGGGCTGGGTTTCTTAAATCCCCGTCCCAAACTTTGTGATTAATCCTTCTAGAAAAAAGAGTGGACTCGGACCCAGGTAAACGCCTGTTGATGTCACTTAGATTTGGAGGGACAACCGAAATATCCTTCTTTTGGAGGGAAGCAGAGTCCCGCGTGGCACCCCAACGCCTGTGTTTTGTGAGCCTGTGCGAGCCGAGGACAGACACTTGTGCTGAGAAGCTGTGAGGCTTGGATCAAGGCCAGCCTGGCAGCCCTGGGCCCCGAGCACCTGCCACCGGAGGTCCTCAGTTGTGTCTGGAGCCGCCGCACTGGCTGCTGCAACCCGCAGCAGGGCGGAAACCTGGAGACTCGGAGGCCTGGCCCACACGGAGAGCGAGCGAACCCACCCGTGCCCCACCGTCGGCATGCTGAAAATGGGACCAGCGATGGTCACCCATGGGTGCTCTTGCTTGCTCTGCTCCTGGAATTAGAAGTGCTTCCCAAACTCTTCGGAGAAACACAAGTTTAAATTCTGGGTGCTCCCTGAAATGCCCTCTCCACGTGACCCCTTCTCCAGCACCCCTTTCCGATGGATCTCTCCTTTGGCTGCATGGGTGTGTCCTGCCACCTCCCCACAGGCCAGATACAATGGCAGGAAGCTCAGCCCAGGCTCAGGGCCTGCACGGTGACAGACGTGGGGCCCGGCTCCGTGGGCATTGCCCCCAAGAGCCACAGCTGGGGGAAGCAGGGAGCGGCGTGGTGTCCGTGGGGTTGGGAGGGCACTGGGCACGGCTGCCCATGACCAGCTCCATCGCCTCGTTCAGATGTTCAAACGCCTGCTCGGGCTGCAGCTGGCCCGGGGGTGAGGCAGCGGCCAGCCGGCAATGGAGGCTGTAGGTAGCAAAGTCTTGGCATGCAGGCAGGGATGCTGTCCAGTCCCTGTGGAGAGGTCCATCCCTGGGGTGGCTCTGAGCTGTGATTCCACTTCCACCAGGATTCTCACTCCTCTCCCTTCTCCACCCAGGGGCCCAGCACCCTGGGCTCTCAGAGCAAAGGGGCGTGGTTACTCGTGGGCCGGTGTTCAGTTCCCAGACAGGAGGCTGAACCAGTATCAAGGCCACACAGAAAACTTTAGGGAGGATACAAATGAGGGGGTCCCTGCGTGGTCCTCCATCCCCACGCCTGGCAAACCGAGGACCTCAATAGATATTCAGCCGTTGAGTCAGTGGGTTCAGCATGGAGGGGCTGGCGTTTGGGCAGGAAGGGCCAGCCCAGGCTCCGTGGAGGGGAGAAAGGCCGCGCAGGTGCTGAGAGACTTGGGGTGCAGGGAGGGAGGCGGCATAGCATTGCTGGCTAGCGCCGCCTGGGGGGGGGGCTGGAGTGGGAGGTGAGCCAAGGGGGGTCCTGCCTTCCTGCCAAGCCTTCGGAGGGTGCAGCAGGCCGCGGGGACCCGCCGGGTCTCTGTGAAAATGAGGAAGGAGGACTGCTCACGGGGCACTCTTCTGTTGCAGCAATTTGGGACCAGAGCCCACAGAGCCCGAGGAATCGGAGGCAGAGTCCCGGGCCACGGTCCTTCCTGCCATCGGTGGGGCCCCGCACGTAGCGTGGGACGCCGTCCAGAACTGCCCAGGTGACAGATGCCCTTAGTTTTCCTGCAGGCTCTCTGACCCACGTGATTCGGGAGCACCCCAGGGCTGCACCCCTACTATGCTGCAGCGCTTTCATCAGGTTTGACAGGTTATTTTCACCTTTGGGGAGAGAGGGCTGGTCAGCCCCCCGACCTGGGGACTGTGCTCCCCCCAGCAGGGCTTTGCCAGCTCCTGGAGGACTCTCCCGGTGACGCTCACGCCCAGTTTACAGAAGGCCCGTGTTGGGTGTGGCAGGGCGTTTGCCCTGTTCGCTGTCTTCCAGTTCCTGGGACAGGTGTGCGGCCAGAGAGACCAGGCGCTCAGCCCGGTTGGGGAAGGGCACCTTGGCTGCCTTTCAACAGCCGAGTGAAACCTGCAAGGGGTTTTCCCTCTGCGTGCACAAAAGGACCCTGTCCTTTGAAGGTGCTCTCCGGTTCCACCCCTTCGAACACTGTAGAAGAACTCTGAGTGTGCTCTGTCATGGGGACTGCAAGGCGGCGTGGGACAGACCTCGGAGGTGGGACCCCTTCAGGTCCCCGCGTGCAGCTCGGGGTTGGAAGCTGGCCCAGGCAGTGAGGGCCCTTGCGGGAAGGCGATGTCGCAGAGGTGAGCAGAGTACAGAGGAGAAGGAGAAGGAGGGAGGAGGGACACTCGTGGGGATGTGCTGAGTCTCACTCCTGGCGGCTGAGTTCCTGGGGAGGGTGTCCTCTTTGGAACTAAGTGTCGCTGCCCCAGGGGAGCCGGAGGGGCTGGGGTCCCTGGCACCGACAATGAGCAAACATGTCTGCATGCCGAGTCACAGGAAAAGACACTGGGAAAGTCCTTTCAAATGTCTGAGAACTTGAGTTGCTATCTTATTTTGAAGCTGTCAACTGCCCTCTGGGGGCTGGCATTTTTGGGGTCCTTCTTTAGCACCCACTTTTGAAAATGGGGTATAGAAAGGATACAGACTTTGCTCCAGGGGTGGGACCCTCCTACCTGCTTCTGCCACTTTGCATCCACCTGGTCACCCTGTGGTCCAGGTCCCCGAGGGCTTACAGTTTAGCAGAGGGGGACGACCCGGAACCACTGGGCCACATGTGTCTGCAAAGTGACATGGGACACTGATACCGTCATGCAGCCTCATGGTTGCACCCGTCCTGAGGACCGCCTTGCACTGTGGAGGGTTTCCACAGATTAAATCCCCAACACCTCCGCACAACCCTGCATAGCCCTCCGCAGCAGACACATGTCCTGCCCGTTTTCAGGTTTGAAAACGGAACATTAAGAAGGGGAAGCATCAGGCCTACCTGAGGCCGCACAGCTAGCAGCCAGTTTGCAGCTGTTCCCAGGGAATCTGCCGGCGGGGCATGCCCGGCCACCCTGTGTAACAGCTGTCTGCTGTGGGTGGGGGCAGGGTGGGAGAGGTGCCCTGCGGTGGCAGAAGGAGCCCCGGGAAGGGAGACAGGGCCCCTTCTCTCCTCCTCGTAGTTCCTGACACGTGGTCAGTCTGGAGCAAGGCGCTGCGGCAGGCCTGCAGGACGAGGCTTGGTCCTTGCCCCTGTTTCCGCAGCAGGTGGGAGCCGTGCTCAGCCCCGGGCTGCTCTGGGCGCAGAGGCGGGCTGACCGCAGGCCTGGGGCTCTCCGCGGCCGGACACCACCAGCAGAGCGGGCTGCCCAGAGCTGCCCGACACCCTAACACCCCTTTGGAGGGGAGAGTCTGAACACGATCCACCTGTGCCTCAGAACAAGCTGGGATTTCCCCCAAAACAACAGCGAGTAATTACACGGTCACAGCCGCAGCTCCGGGATGAGGCCGGCCGGGGCGCCGGTGAGGCAGGCAACATTATCTCCTTCCGTAGCCAGGCAAAACTCAGACCCTCCCCCGCGCCCTGGCAAATGGAGTGACACATCCTCGGAATGCGTCAAGTTCCTTTTTGTCCTTTACGGCCCTTCAACAAGCAAACTCAGCTCGAAAGGGGCGCTTTGCGTTGTGGGGCCGGATCGCCCTGCGGAGGAGAGTCCTCTCCCCGGCAAATGGGCGGATGGGCCCTGCCCGCCCCGCAGGGCCGACCGAGGCCAGACTCGGCCTTTTTCTCGCAGCCGAGTCATCTCTCCTCCTTCAGGGAGACAAATGTAGGTCAGAACACGAGAAGGCTTTCCCCCTTCCAGTGCGTTTTGAGGGCTTAACGTCTAAAACTAAAACCGAAACCGGCGCTTGTTTGTAAAGGACAACCCTGTTCACCACATTTGCTAACTTTTTTATGGGGATTTATGCAGCTGCTCAACGGTGGAAGGTTAAGTTCATGATGGTGCACCAGGGCCACGGGGCCCAAATTGGTGTTGCTTAGCAGTTTACTGTTCAAACGAAAATTCACACTTTCCTGGACCTCCCCCGGGCTCCCGACCAGAGAGGGGGGTCTATCGTTCTGCAAGGTAATTTCTCCTGGCTTGCGCTCCTCTGTGCTGAGAGAAGCAGCGGCTGCTCAATTCATGTTAATTTTCACGTTAACGGCCCTGGGCTGAGAGCTGGTGGAGGCTCCTTTCTTTTTATTTTTCTTTAAGATTTTATATTTGTTTATTTTTAGAGAGAGGCGAAGGGAGAGAAACATCAATGTGTGGTTGCTTCTCTTGCGCTCCCTACTGGGGACCTGGTCCACAGCCCAGGCATGTGCCCTGACTGGGAATTGAACTAGTGACCCTTTGGTTCACAGGCTGGTGCTCGATCCACTGAGCTACACCAGCCAGGGCAGAGGCTCCTTTCTGATTCCACCTGACCATCTTCTCCTGCACAGGAGGTCACATGGAGGTGAGGGGAGCCCTGGCTTCCTGCCCCTCCCCAAATCTCAAGTCAGGGTCATGTCAATGACTCAGCTTCATTTTTAGTAAAAACGCTGAACTGTCCCGATTTTGAGAGTACAACCTGCTCATACATGGATGCGCTCTTGCTAACTTGGGTCCTGTGGAACCAGTGGCTGTACCAAGCAGGTCCAGGTCTCAGCACTGCAGGTGAGCCCTTCACGGGCCCTGCATTCTGAGTGATGGGCAGAGAGAGGGAGATTAAGAAGCTATGAGATATAGGACTTCCAGTCAAGATTCAGGCATAGGTAGATATACTTTGCCCCCTTGCACAACAAAAAGAAGGACAACAAATTTAAAAACAAAAAACAATCAGACTGACAGAAAATTGAATTGTATGGAAGTCTGAAAACCAAGCAGTTAAAGAAGAAACCCTCACCCAGACCGGTAGGAGGGGCAGCCAGGGTGGAGAGGATGCACAGCAAGGTGGTGGCTGGAGCACTGGGCAGTCCCACATTTGTGTGCAGATAAACTGGGAGGAACAACTGTGGAGTGAGACAGACTGTGCAACCCAGGGTTCCAATGGGAGGCAATAAGCCTTCAAAACCTCTGACTGTAAAAACCTGTGGGGATTGAGGCAGCGGGAGAAATGCCCAGCCTCACAGGAGAGTTCATTGGAGAGACCCACAGGGCCCTAGAATGTACACAAGCCCTCCCACCTGGGAATCAGCACCAGAAGGGCCCAGTTTGCTTGTGGGAAGCAGGGGAAGTGACTGAAAACCAGCAGAGAGTGGATCAAGCAGCACTGTTCCCTCTCGGACCCCTCCCCCACATGCAGCCACAAAACACAGCAACCTGGGTTGGCCCACCCTGGTGAACACCTAAGGCTCTATCCCTTACTACATAACAAGTTTGCTGAAACAAAATAAAAATTATCGAAATGAAAGAACAGATCAAAGCTCCAGAAAAAATACAACTAAGTGATGGAGAGGTAGTCAACTTATCAGATACAGAGTTCAAAACACTGGTAGTCAGGATGCTCACAGAATTGGTTGAATATGGTTGAAAAATAGAGGCAAAAGTGAAGACTGTGAAAAGTGAAATAAAGGAAAATGAACCAACAGGGCACCAACAGTGATGGAAAGGAAACTGGGACTCAAATCAATGATTTGGACTAGAAGGAAGAAAGAAACATTTAACCAGAACAGAATGAAGAAACAAGAATTCAGAAAAATGAGGAGAGGCTTAGGAACCTTCAGGACAACTTTAAACATTCCAACATTCGAATCATAGGGGTGCCAGAAGGAGAAGAGGAAGAGCAAGAAACTGAAAACTTATTTGAAACAATGATGGAGAACTTCCCCAATGTGGCAAAGGAAATAGACTTCCAGGAAGTCCAGGAAGCCCAGAGAGTCCCAAAGAAGTTGGACCCAAGGAAGCACACACCAAAGCACATCATCATTAAGTTACCCAAGATTAAACATAAGGAGAGAATTTTAAAAGCAGTAAGAGAAAAGCACTTCCTGTGAGACTATCAGCTGATTTCTCAAAAGAAAGCTTACAGGCAAGAAGGGGCTGGAAAGATGTATTCCAAGTCATGGAAGTCAAGGAACTACATCCAAGATTACTCTATCCAGCGAAGCTCATTTAGAATGGAAGGGAAGATAAAGGGCTTCCCGTATAAGATCAAGTTAAAGGAGTTCATCATCACCAAGCCCTTATGATATGAAATGTTAAAGGGCTTATCTAAGAAAAAGAAGATAAAAAATATGAACGGTAAAATGACAACTCTCAACAACTGAACCTAAAACAAAACCAAAACCAAAAATGAACCAAGCAAAAATAGAATAGGAAGAGAATCACAGAAATGGAGATCACATGGAGGATTATCAGCAGGGAAGGGGGTGTGAGGGGGAAAAGGTGAAGGGAACAAGTTGTGTAAATAGTAGGTAGAAAATATTCAGGGGGAGGTTAAGAATAGTATAGGAAATGTTGAAGCCAAAGAACTTACATGTATGACCCATGGACATGAACTAAGGGTGGGGAAGAGTGAGGATGGGAAGGGCAGTGCAGGGCAGAGGGGAATGAAGGGGGGGGGCAAAATGGTACAACTGTAATAGCACAATCAATAAAATATATTAAAAAAGAAAAAAACAAAGAAGCTATAAAATACACTAAAAGCCAGTGTTGTACAGATGAGTCTATTTTCTACCAAGTGCAGCTTCCTATGCCACGTAACCAATTTACTCTTATTCTAACATTTAGCTTTCGGTGATTTTGATTCACCAACATCTTCCCGAACAAGTCACAGTGCAAACCCGAGGTCGGCATCTGAACTAACTTTCTGCGTTACACCCCTGAGCAGGGCCAGGGGAGGTGCTTCTTGATTTGCCCGCGAATCGCACCCTCTCCCTGAATCTTGGTGCAGCCTCCCCTCCTTTTTCTGAGCTTGTTTTGTGCTCCTTCTGTTTGCTGGCATTTGTGCCTCTGTGGGTAGCGGGCGCCCGCCGGGAGTTTAGGAAAACCTGTATGTGGAAGGCCACCCACCGAGTAGAGTCCCCCAGCCACAGTGCTTCGGAGGGAGCATTCCCGCCCCCCCTACTTCCCCCAGAATGTTGCAGCAGACAGAGAAGCGGTGAGGTTATTCCCCTTGCACCCCCCAGGATGGGGTGACCCTGAAAGGTTCCCTCAAAGGTGCTGCTGGCTCAGTAAGTGGAAACCTTAGCCGCGGTGTGTTTTGGGGAGACACGTCTGAAGCCAGCTTGTGGGTTTCTTAGCTGTGAACACGCGGCGCTCAGAGGCCCCTCCTTCGATCGGGACCCCGCCTTCTGGGAACACCACCCCCTCTCCGCCTCTGCCCCCGCAGCACGCTCTGCGGTCCTCTGACGGAGCTGAGTTGTCAACGCGCTGGAGGATCCGGGCTGCCAACATCGCCTTGGTTTCGGTGTCCATGCAGAAAGTGTTCGTTTCTTGCTTGGACCACCCACGGCCTCTTCCACCGCTTCTTGTGGCACAGCTTCTTGTACCCGGCAGGGCTGACGCCACGAGTTCCTTCTCTGGAAAGACAACAGCCCGAGCACCCTTCCCGTGAGAGCGGCTGCAGGGAGCGCGGTGCCGTTGGGAACCCCGAGGCGGCCACCCGACCTGGACAAGTGATAACGACTGAGACCAGCCTCCTGGGGCCATTTTTGAATGTAAGCAAATGGCCCAAAATTCTAAGATGAGACGAGAGCCAGCTCAGCTGCTCAAGCTGGTGCCGAAGTGCCCAAGCTCCAAGTTCTCTGCCAATGAAAGTGCTCACTACTTCTCTTAGCCCACCGCCCCCGGTGACGCGGAATAAATTCTCCTTGGGCTTCCCAAGGCTGCGGTCTCCCAGTTTCAATCTGGAGCAGCGGCGGGCCTGCACGGGGATAGACGTGCCGTTGAGGAGTTGACATGGATGCTTCCGGTTTCCAATCCACTCCGGGCCACCGGAGCCAGCCAGGCGCGTTTTTCGGCTCCGTGTTTTGTTACGAAGAGCCTTCCTTTTCAGGGATGCGCTGGTGGGTGCTATTATTCTTGTTTACATTTGGAATGAGAATCTACTAGAATGAAGGTCCCTCAAGACGCATATGGTGTCGGTAAAAATATAAATCTGGTAAAAATTCACTTTAAACTTGAGTTGGATGCATCCTCATTGTCTTGTTGGACTTGCCTGATATGGGCTTTATTGAATCACTCATTTTCTGAAAGCGTTTGGTCTTATTTTTGATGGAAACGCCACGAAGGATCCGAGGCGGTGTGTTTTGTGGCATTTCATGTGCTCGGAAGGGATGAACAAGGATCGTCCAGGGTGGTCCCCCAGCCGGCCTTCCCTGGCGGGGCCGCTACTTCAGAAGCAGATCAGACGCACGGTACCGCCTTTCCTCTCCCACTCTCGTGGAGAAGAGGGAGAGGGACGCAGCGGGCTGTTTTGCGCAAACAGACCCATTAAAGAAGCCACTCGCTGGCCGCATTAGCCTGGGACTCAGTTTCCACAGCCATTGAATGGGGATAATGTTTAGGTCTGGCAGGGTTGTCTTAAGGTTAACTGACAGATGTGGAACAGAGAACAGTGCCTGGCACAGTGTCAGCAACAAACACCTGTGAACTCCCTTGACCAGCGTGGCACAGCGGGTTGGGCGTGGCCCTGCAGAGAGAACAGTCACTGGTTCGATTCCCAGTCAGGGCACATGCCTGGGCTGCAGGTCCATCCCCGGATGGGGTGTGTATGAGAAGCAACCGATGGCTGCTTCTCTCTTGCATTGACGTTTCTCTCCTCTTTGTCCCTCCTTTCCCCTCTCTCTTAAAACAAATACATGAAATCTTTAAAAAAATGAACGCCTGCTAACTGTCTTACTGCTTTAACTACTAGTCATCATTTTATTAACATACCTAAACTACCTTCTGTTCACAACAGAAGCCGCACGAATCCACATCTCCAAGCGCATCTGCACCCACCGCCTCCTCGCTGGCTCTGTGGTTTGGGGCAACTCACCACGCCCTGTCCGCCTCAGTTTCCGCACCCACGCACAGAGGCGGAGCGGGTCCAGCCCTGCAGGAGTGCGGGCGTGTTAAACGGTTCAGCCGCCCCATGCTGCGTCAGCCTGGGCCAGCTGTGGAGGCTTCGGTGCCATTTCATCCAAACTGGAGTCCTGTGTCGGTCCCACTCACTCTGCGGCCGTTACTGGGACTTCCTCGGAGGTAACCGAGTGTCTTCTCCGTGGCGAGCGCAGTCTGACCCAGGCCCTCGCCTTGCCATTGGCCTGGGATTTTGTAAATCAGAGTGAAGCTAAGATAAGACTGGAGGAATGGGTTTTTTGTTTGTTTGTTTGTTTTTATTTTTATTTTATCCTTAGAGGGGAAGGGAAGGAGAGAGGGAGAGAAATATCAATGTGTGGTTGCCTCTCGTGTGTCCCCTGCTGGGAACTGGCCTTGGCCTGCAACCCAGGCATGTGCCCTGACTGGGAATCGAACCGCGATCCTTTGGTTCGAAGGCCGGCGCTCAATCCACTGAGCTTCACCAGCCAGGGCTGGAGGAATGTTTTTACACATCCATCAGGTACTCGTTAACTAATCAGATGCTTACTTTTTCTATCCTGACCAGGCTCATCGCTTTGAATCTGAGGGACAACTGGCTTCCTTAGGTTTCCCATCACGACTTGTTATTCCCCCAGATTTAACATGGTGACATGGGTCTTTTCCTGGGAAGGTGCCGAGGAGTTGAGTGGGGATCCGCAGGGGACGAGCAGAAGGGATAAGACAGCTAGTCCAAGGACGGCTTTGGGCGGACTGACCCACGCTGGCCGTGCATGCCACCGAGTGTGAGTGTGAGTGTGAGTGTGAGCGTGAGCGTGGCTGCCGGGGGCCTGTGGTCGCCCGGGTCAGAGTCAGCACGTTACAACCCTCAAGGCTGCTCATCTACCTTCTTCTCCCCTCTCTCTGCAGGGAAGGGACTTAGTAGGGACCTAGTAGGGGGCACAATGCTCAGTGATGTTTGCTGAACGGGCATCCCATTGCGTGTGTAATTGGAATTTTCTTTCTAGGGTTCATTTCAGGATCGATGCAAACCCGTGCCTCTGACGTCTTCCTCCTCATCCCCTGGATCTAACAGGGGCATTGAAGCGCGGAGTCTCTGACCAAGAAGAGCGAGTTTTGTGCCTGGCTGTGCTTCCCTGGTTGTGCGGGCTGGCGGTTCACTCGACCTTCCTGCCCCTCTCCCCTTCCCCTGAGCAAGACGCCTGCTGGGCACAGACCCCGCGGGGGTGTCGGGAGGGTGTCAGAGAAAGTGCAGCTCTCTCGGGTTATAATATGATGCTGCCAAAGACTTTGAGGGCTGGGATGAGAGATGCTGTGTGGAAGAGTGTTGTTATTATATTTTGTTAAAAATATGAATCAAAGGCTGGCTATACAGTAAGTGCTAAATGTTAATTATTGTTATAATATCATAACAAAGCAGATGCCAGAAGGTTAGCTCCCACGAGAAAACCTATTATAATAAGCTCGTGTGAGATGTTCATATTACAAAGATATTTTGGCAAGGAGGCAGATTTGGTTTTTGAAATCTCAATGGACAATTAAGCAGAATTAACCCCCCCTCCAACTTTTAATGCTATGAAAAATATAAGTGTCTTGACAAGTCTTTAACATAAAAATAGGAAGCTGCCTTTGTCTCCTAGAAAAGAGGCAGCCTTATTCCTTTTTTCTCTGACTAGAGGCTGTATTTGTGGCATCCTTGGATATACAAAAAAAAAAAAAAAAAAGCGATATTCTTCTTTACAGTGACCCCTAAAATAACTCTGTTCAGGAGAGATGAACTGGGGGGAATTCTTTAAGTTTATAATGCAGCTCTGAGCACATCTATTTTTTTTTTTTTTTTTGGTAACTTCAAATGAGTTCACGTTCCAGTGCCTGTTTTCCTTTTGTCCTCCGAGTGTTATTTCTGTTTGATAGCGGCAGGGAGGGGACTTCTGCAGGCTTTCGCAAATGCCACCGGCTTCTCTCAGCCCGGGCTGTTCACTTATTTTCGGATCTGGGGAGTAGGATCCAGCGCGTACGATCAGGGCGGGGGTGGGGTGTTGGGGGAGGGGAGGCACAAGCAGATGGATTCGGCACGGGAGCCCTGTCCTACAGACTAAGGTCCCAAGAAAACGACTCCCATGGCCTGCGCTCTTTAAGAAGGGAGTGTGAACGCGCCCACCCACCGTACTTTTTTCAGGACATTGGGAGAAACGGGTGATGGTTCTCCGGAGAAGGCGAACGCGCATGGGCGCTGGGACGCGCGTGACGCCGGGAAAGGCAGGAGGAGGGAGGACCGCGCTTCCTGGCGCAGGTGCAGACGCGCACGCAGGTGCTGATGCCTCCGCGGACCGTGCGGCGGCCGGGCTTTGACTGCCACCGCCTGCGGTCCTCCCCTCGTTCGGCTGCCCAGCCGCACCCCAGCCGCCAGCCTGCTCTCAGGTCGTTCGACCCCAACTTCCTGTTTCCTTTGAACTTGTTCCCTGTCCTCTCCCTTTAAAAACGCAGCTGCCACAAGAAATAAACAAGCACCGCACCTGTTGGTCATCTGCTTCAGGTGTTGCCCTGGGTGAAGGGGAGAAAGTGGGAAATCAGATGAAGGGAAAAGAACCTTTGGGGGGATTTGAGTGGAGATGTGAATCAATCTAGACTTAGTTACTTAAAAAAAAAAAAATACAGGATGGCTTGCATCGAGCCCAAGGAAACCCTGGCCTGGGCGCAGGCGCCCACGCGCTCCAAGGGGACACGCCTGGGAGACGCACCTGCCTGTCCAGGGGTGGCCACGGCCGGTCAGCATGTGCTCCCCAGGGGACCGCCCCGGGCGGGGGAGCGCAGACACCTGGTCATCCTCGGGACACAGCTGCTGTTTCCCAGCCCCTGTGATGTCACGGAGATTTCATGGGCCTGCTTCGGCAGCCGCTCGTTAACAAGTAACCGGGGACTCGAATGACAGCCGGCCATCAGGATTTGGGAGAGTGGAGCGGTCTGTGAGCGGAGCGGGCCAGGCGCGGGAGCCGACGAAGGGAAGCTGCAGGCCAGCCAGGTTGGAGCCCCCACCCCCTGCCTTGTTCCGGGGTCCGCTGCGCTTGGCGTGGGGCTCGCCGACGGTGTCGCTGAGCAGAGGAGACAGTGCAGAGCCATTGTCTAGACATGTCACCTGGCCAGGCTGGGTGGCCAAGTGGCAGTAGACAGTGGGTAGGTAGCCCTTTCTGGCCTTCCTGCTTCACCTCAGAGAAAACCGAATGAACAAGCCTTGTTTGTTCGAGGGACATGGCTTTAAGGAACTAGACTGGGACCCCTGCAGCCAGGGCAGAAAGGAGGGGAGGACAGAAACAGGACAGCTGTGTCCCCGGGAGGCACTGCCACACCGGAGCCTGGGACCAAGCCCACGGAGAGGCGGACCTGACAGGTGGCAGAGGGGTGCCCTGGGTGGTAGGTGGGTGCAGACCGGGGCAGCCACTGTGGGACCCAGCACGGAGGGCCTCAGGGGCCTGGCCGCCTACCTGCAGGGCGTTTATCCAAAGAAGATGGGGTCCCAGTCTCAGAGATGCCACAGCGGCTGGACAGGGGAACGGCCATGGTGCCCTCAGTGGGTGAGTGGGCAGAGAGGAGGTGGGACCCGCACGCCCAGTGGAGCGTGATCAGCCATGACAAAGGAAGGACATCCTGCCGTTGCGACCCCAGGGTGGGCCTCGAGGGTTCGATGCTGAGTGAGGTCAGTCAGACAGAGACCGATCCTGCTTGGCCTTGCTTGTGGAATCCAGGAAGAAAGTCAAAGTCACAGAAACAGAGAGGAGGAAAGTGGTGGCCGGGTGGGGGCCAGGGGAGGTCGGTAAAGGGTACTGCCGTGCAGCTGCAAGGGGAGTGAGGTCTGAGGGTCCAGTGTCAACCGTGGTGGCCGGCTGATCACACTGCACATTGAATAACTGAAGTTTGCTGGGAGGCCAGAACTTAAATGTCCCCCCCACACCCCGCACAAAAGTCAAACATGTGATCGGATGAATGTGATAACTGACTAGAGTGTGGGGCTCCTTTCACAGTGCACGTTTTACACACCTCACTGTTTTATTTGTTAAGGAAGATGAGGGAGCACGCCCTGCCACTCTGCACCCCAGCAGGACGTGATGTCTCGCAGATGCTCCTTGAGGGCTCATACAAGGAGAAGTCCCAAACCCGGGGGCAGGCACAGATAGGGACCCAGGGGACTGGGAAGCCGCTGGTACCTGCAGCCACAGCACCAGTGAGATGTGGCCCAGCTCCTGGCCAGGTGAGCACGGAGCTGAGATAGTCTCATTAGATGCCAAGAGCCCACGACCTTCCCACCCCCTGAAATGCACACCAGTTACTGCACCCAGCTATTCCAACAACGATTTTGACCAAGTCGTTCGAAATGGTCAAATCGAAGACAAAAAGGAGGCCGACCCAGCTCCAGAACTTGGCTCGTGAGGCTGCGTCCAGCGCGTGGTGGGTGCTGGCACTTCCGGGCACACAGGGCACCCTAGCTGACCCTCACCCGTTGCCCCTGTTTTTAGTGTGCTGAGAAGGTTCAGAAAGGTGACCGTCCCGGAGGAGAGTCACACACAGGTAGAATTGTTGGCGCTGACCTGGAAACCACATTGACTGCGTCTTAAGCCTCATGCGTTCACTGCCCCATCTGCTAGTTTTTGCAGGAGCTCCCCCATAGAAGGCAGGCCGGCCTATTATTTGGCAAAGATTCTGGGAATCTGCTGTGTTTTCTCTCCAGCTCTGATGCGCAGGCAAAGCCACCCCGCATCAACCCCTGGGAGGAGGGACTGAGGGATGAGGGATGCAAGCCTGCTGAAAAGAAACTGAGGAAAGTGGGCATGGTCTCCCAGAGTGGCAGGCTCAGAGACAGCTGTCTGAGAGAGAGGGTGCATCTCTCCCCTGACATTGCGACGCCTCGTTGTGAAGAATGTAACCCTTGGGTTTTTCGGGAGGAGGACTCTGCCTGGGCTTGTTGGGCCTGCTTGTTGTATGGGTGGAGGTTGTCCCAAGTCTGTGGGCAAAAGTCAGCCACCGTGGCTTTTTGCTTAGCTTCTAGGATCTTTTCAGTTAAAGAGGCTAGGAGCGAAAACATCCCACAGCATCCTCTGAGTGCCGTTCAACCCCTTGGCGTTGGGACCGCGAGGTAGGTGAGGTTGCACCGCAGAAGAAGCCAACTCTGAGTGTTTTTCCTGAGACCGAGATGGGAACTGGAGGATGGAGCGCTTAGGGGTCAGGTTCTTCAGGGGCAGCCCGGAGGAGCATCGGGAGATGCTGGTAGCCGTGGCTCTTCCACTGTGTTTGTCCTTCCGTGTTAACGCTTCTGATACGTCTTCCTTTGTCTGCTCGTCGGCTCCCCTGGTCTAGTCACCTGTTTTCCCGCTGGACCCACAGCCCGCGGGGGCAGTAGCTGTGTGGGGAAGCGGAGGGGCTGAGCCTTGGTCAGGGGGACGGGTGGGCCAAGGACAGAAGCTCACGGAGGCTTGTGATTCGAGTCTATTTTCTTGTTCCCTCCAGTGTTGGTGAGTATGTAGCTTTTCTGGGTGTCACAATGCATTACACGCAGGGATACAAAACTTCGTCTTTGGATGAAAGTTTTATCTTTGGGTGCATTTATCTCTGGAGGCTGGGTCTTACTAGTTCGCTCGCAGGGGGAGTTCAACCACAAAATTTAGTTTTCCAGCACCAAAGAGTCACCATTCTCTCCTTGAGAACTCCGACATGCAGAAAACTCCCACTGAGCAATTTTCAGGGTATTTGTTTGTAAAACGAAACTACCTCTAAGCTAAACATTTCCTCCAGTCAGTATAAAATCGCAGTGGGTCAAGGTGGGGACCGGCCTTTGGGTAGATCTGTAGGGTTCTCTCTTTTCATTGACGCACCGATGAGAGGGGTGAGGCTTTGACGTGTCCGGCAAAACCCGGGGAAGTGCTTCCCGAAGGACCGAGTGCTTCTCGGCAGCCAGGCTTGCGACTTAGCGGGGAGGCCGCCCTTCCTCCACCGCAGGGTCGGTTCAATCGGCAGGCAGCTCCTGACAGGAACGCTGGACGCCACCTCCCAGCTGGGCCTGGCCAGTGCCCCAGCCCTGCTTCTGGCCAGCAGGCTGGCGGCTGGCAGCGACGTGCCCTCCCGCACGCACTCTGGGCCTGAGGGGAGCCACACCACGCACCCCTCGGTGACGCAGCCTGCCCTGGCCGGGACAATGACATCGCATCTGAGGAGTGGCCCTTGGCCACACTCCATTCCTACCTGGGGTGCCTGTTCTAGGGCCTGGCAGGCCAGCTGGTGCCAGGCTCGCGGTCCGTCCAAGCCGCCGCCGAGGAGCTGGGGGTGGGCGAGCTCCCACACACCCACCAAGAGCTTCCAAGAGAGGAGAAGTCTCAGCTTCTCATTTCTAGAACAGACGCACTGTTGGCTGTGGGGACTCTGTTGCCCAGAGAAAATGTCATGGACAAGTCCCGACGCTAAATGTAGAAACTCTGGAGAGAGAAAAATAATGACTGGACCAGAGCTGTCTTTAAAGCCAGAGAAAATGTCCTGGAAAATTCCTAGTAACCGAAACGAAGTTTTATGAAGCCAGGAACTTCCAAACCAAACACACACAGTAATTCCTCTGCTGAGTGATTCTTTGCGTGCTGATTGGGGTGGTGGCATCCCATGAAATCTAATCTTTGCCACGCAAATGAGCTGGAGCTTTTACTGGTGACCATACAAAGGAGTTTATCCGAGAGGCTGGTACTGGCTGTGTGAGGACTTTTCGTTGTGTGGCAGTCTCGGGAAGCCCGAGCGGCCCAGGCGACGCTGACGGGGTGCTGGGATTCGGGAGCGAAGCCGGGTCTCTGCGCTCCTGCTTCCTTACATCCTGTGCCGGGGCCTAGGCGGGGTTCCGGGACGAAATACACTGTTTATTCAGCACGTGCTTCCTGTCTGTGTTAAGCTCTGTGGAGGGAAGAGAGACCCGCCGGGTGCAGGGGTCTGGCCAGGGCCTCTCCTGGCCGGCCCAGGGGACGAAGTGGGGGCGGTGTGTGTGCAGGTGGCAGTGACAGGGTGGGTCGTTGAGGGTGAGGGCCCAGCTCACATGTTGCTGAATGCAGTTGTTTGAGGTCAGGGTGAGCTGGAGGTGGGAGGCCTCCGGAGGCGGGGGGGGGGCTGAGCCCACCCCGACACCTGCCTGCTGGTTTGCAGGGACAGCAGCCTGAGGAGCTAGCCTCCCCTGCAGCCCACGCTGCCCTTTCTGCACCTCCAATGTTCTGTTTCAAAAGCCCCTCTCATGCCCACGTGGCAGATGGGGAAACCGAGGCTCAGAGGCTGTATAGTCCCCTCCAGCAAAGGCCCTGGGTGCTTTGGGTTGGGGCCATGGAACCTCAGGCTCAGTGATGTTAGATTCTGTGGCTTGTGAGCAAAAGACCCTCGAAAGGTCATCCTCTCCTGCGCCTCACCCAGGGTGGTGACAAGACTAGGGTCGTCTCACCTCTGTGACGTCACTCTGGACGGGGTCACCCAGAGTTGGATGGCTCCCTCTTCCAGACTCCACAGGACGGGGTTCGTGTTTATCCCACACCATTGGCTCACTTCTCTCTGCCCTGCCCGCCCGGGGCTGCCTCCGAGCCAGAGCCCTGCAGGGTTTGGGGCCGTGGCCCAGAGCTCCGCGATGGCCTATTTGATGGGTGTGCGTCTCCTTCCCACCTGGAAGGAGGGGTAGCAGGGCAGGGAAAGGGAAGAAGAGCACAGCAGCATCAGGAGGCCGCCGTCTGTCTGCCTGTCTGTCTGTCTGTCTCAGCAGGTACAGCAGGGCGGGTGCACGGATGTGGAAGTGCGAGTTACTTGGAGTGTTAAATTCTAATAAGATAAAATACCTTATTTGAATTATAGCATCAAACTAGTTTCAGGAAATATATGTTGGTGATCAGAGCAAGTCTCAGTAGCTGCTGGGACGCAGGAGTTGGGAGTGAGGTTGATCTGTCGGCCCGGGGAGTGTTTGATTGACAGGTGTAGACTGGCCAATGTCAAAGGTGATCTATTAGGGACCATGACAGTAGAGAAGAGTAGAGAGGGGGTGGTTTGTTTTGACTAGAAATACCCAAACTCTCCACTGAGAAAGGGCATTGGGGTCAAGTTCATGGCAAAGGGATGTCTTTGCTTATGGGATGAAGGCCACTGGGCAGGGGCAGGGTGGACTCATGGGAAGCTGTCGTGTGTGCCGGGGAAGGACAAGCTGCCGTGAGGGTGTGCGAGTCCTGTCCCAGGCACGGCCGTGCTGCCTCCATGCGCTCGGGCCGCTTTACGCGGGAAAACGGGAAGCACTTGTTCTAAAGGTCGGCTCCGTTTGTGCTGTTGGCCTCAAAACTGAGGCTCTAGACCAGGAAGAGCCTTTAAAAAGGCAGTTTCTAAACTTCCTGTGCCGACACGAATTCCCCAGGCTGGGGTGGAGCCCAGGAATCTGCATTTTATGAAGAACCACAGGCGATTCAGATGCCGGGGACCCTTCCAACCCCCTTGTAAACGGTCTCCCAGGGTCCGGGAGAGGGGAGGAGGCTCTGGGTGCTCGCTTAGGGGACCACCTGCGGGAGGCTGTCGGTTGTCTGCTCGGAGCGTGGCTGCGGGAGAGGCTAGTGCTGGCGGCGGGGGGGGGGGACCGCCGTGGCGTCTCACTCCCCTGCACCCCGGGGGTCCAGAGGCGCTCTGCTGCGAAGTGAGGAGGGGCTTCCCGAGGGCAGGTCCCGGGAATGGGAGTGTGGCTGGGGCAGGGTGGGCCGCAGGCTGAGACTCCGGGGAAGGAGCGGGCCCACAGCCAGGGACCGCCTGGGACCTCGGTCCCCGGTTTCCACCGCGATGGCCTGAGCAGGCGTATGGGATGGCATTTCTGATTCTGTTCGGTTGTTCCCCCCGTAGGCCCGCACCTTCAGTGGAGGTCTGTTCTGCGGCCCAGCACTAGGTGATCCCATGGGGGGCCTGGATCCCTGTTTCCCTTTACGTGGGGCAGAGGGAAGACATAGCTGGGGTGCTGTATTGTTTCCCGGTGGGGGGGGGTAAGAAAGCCCCTCACACTGGGCGACTTCAAACTCGAAGGCTGCCTGCCCTTCTTGTTCGGCTCTGGAGGCTGGCAGTCTGTCTGCATCGGGTGCTGGCAGGCCTCGCCCCTCTGAGAGGGGGAGGGGAGGGCTTCCTGCCTCTTCCGAGCTTCGGGGGTGCCGTGGATCCTCCGCGGCCCCAGCTTGCTCTCTGCTCTCTGCCTCGCTCCTCGGATGGCATTTCCCCCGCGTGTCGGTGTCCGAATTGTCCCAGTGGGATACTTGTCATATTGGACTAGGGCCCACCTGAAAGAATTTAACTCGAACCATCTGCAAAAAACCCTATTT
The DNA here is from genome assembly GCA_004027475.1 of Anoura caudifer. Taxonomy (NCBI): domain Eukaryota; kingdom Metazoa; phylum Chordata; class Mammalia; order Chiroptera; family Phyllostomidae; genus Anoura; species Anoura caudifer. Next base: position 63,441 of record PVKU01006543.1, read on the forward strand.
CTAAATAAGGTCACAGGCAGAGGCACTGGGGGTTAGAAGTTAAACTCCTCTTTTTTGGGGCGGGGTGGTACAATCAGCCCAGATTGAGAGCATGTCGCTTGCTACTTTCACTCTCTCTCGGAAGCTTCAGAAACACTAGGGAGCTGGACTGGTCACTGCAGGAAATGTCAGCAACCCCTGAGACTGAAGTTAGACATCTTTGCAGAACGAGGCGGCCTCAGATGAACCTGGGCGTGCCCTAGTTCCGCGGGTGTTGGGGGTGGCCGGTGCTGAGCACGCTGCTTGTGAAGTGAATGACCTAAGCTCCCTTGTCCTGCAGCCAGCCCTGCGTCACCGTCACAGGGCTCATGTCCAGCGAGTCCGGGGCTGAGCTGAGCTCCCTGCACGGAGACGCTCAACAAATGAAACGAGGTAGGTATCTGTGGGCCCCTTCGGTTCTTAGACGGGAAGATCGCGGCGTGCGCGGAGTCAGAGCCTCGTTGTGCCCCCGACGGTGGGGACGATGGGAAGGGACCCGGTGACCCAGTCCCCTTGGCGGGCAGTCCCAGCGCTTTGGCCACCGCTGCTCACGCGCTCCTGTCTGCCTGATCACCAACACCTGGTCCTGGAAGCAACCGCAGTTCGTTTCATTTTTCGAGCCCGGATGCAAATTTAAAATTCAAATTCTTGCGAAAGGCGGAGAGAATGTCGCTACAGAAGCACTTCAGACCACAGTGTTTCAAATGAAGGTTAATTTTCTGATAAAATGAGGAATGGAGGAAAGATTATCTCCCTGCCCGCAAGCGTGGTCTCGAATGCGATGGCTCAATTAGATGTTCTGATTGTGCAAACAACCAGCGTCGTGTCTTGTTAAAACGTCTCCTTTCCAAATTATGAAGCTTTTCTGTCGTTAGATTAGCAGGGGTATTAAGGAAACGGCAGATAAAAGATTCATCTGAGCTAGAAGGAAAATTATAACTTAGGGTTCAAAACTAAATGAGAACTGAACATTCCTCGGCGTATCCCAAGTTATTAAAAAAAAAAAAAATGTCCGGCACGGAAATTAACTGCTAGACTCAGAGGAAAGAGAAATTATTGTTGTTTGCTTTTTCCCTCAAGATAGTGCGTACTTTCTACTCGGTGGGATTTCGCTCCGTCCCTACAGAAAGGTACAGAGTGTCAGGCCCACGCAGGAACTGCTTCCGGGGCAGTTTTGGGGGTACTGAAGGTTTACTCCCCTGGGGCGGGGTTTTCGGGAAAAGGAAGCAGGGGGCGCTGGAAGGCCCCGCCTTTTGCTGCAGAACAGGTTTGATGACACATGTTTTATTGATTTATTTAAAAATTATTTTATTGGTGTTCAAGTACGGTTGTCTGCATTTCTCCCCCCACCACCACTCCCCCCACCCCAGCTATCCCCACCCCCCTCCCCTGCTTCCACCCGCCCTTGGTTTTGTCCGTGTGTCCTTCATAGGTGCTCCTGAAAACCCTCCCCCCCCTTTCCACCCCATTATCCTCTCCCTGCTTCCCTCTGGTTACTGTCAGATTGTTCTTAATTTCGATGTCTCTGGTTCTGTTTTGCTCGCTTGTTTGTTTTGTTGATTCGGTTCCACTTGTAGATGAGATCACATGGCATTTGTCTCTCACTGCCTGGCTTATTTCACTTAGCATGATGCTCTCCAGCTCCATCCACGCTGATGCCACAGGTTTTAAACAGCACATCCTTCTCCTGGCTCGTTCTCCAGTCTCCTGGCGCATTCCCGGCGGGGTGATGTCCACAACGGGGGGATGGGTAGCCACGCTGTACCAAGTCCTTTCCCTTTTTAGGGCTGATGCCAAAGCCACAGAGGATGTCAGCTTGCGGGGGGCGGGGCACTTAGTGGGGTTTGTTCACTGAGTGGGTGGCCGATGCCCCACCTTGGTAAGACATTTGGTTCCTGCCACGCCTGTGCCCCTTCTCCTTCCTGTTCTCAGTGTTAGAAAAGGACGGGAAACTCACAAAGAAGGACTGCGTTATTGAAGTTTTGAGGAGAATCGCCCCTCCCAGGCTGGGGCTGGGGAGCACAGCCACCCTGCTCTCCCTGAACTCCGCCTTCCGAACCCCGCCCCCACCCAGGTGCTCAGCCCAGGTTTTGCTGTCCTGATGGCCATGGCCAGCCCTGTGGCATCACCGGGCCTTCCTGTGCGGCTGCTCTGGCACTTTCTTCTGGTTCCCTTCCCAGGCCTTGTGCCAGCTCAGAGGTTGCGTCTTCCAGGAGGGCCTTCCAGTCCCTCCGGTTGCTGCTGCGCCTTCCCCATGTGTCTCCTCCCGAACCCAGAGGGCTAAGGGCAACGTCTGGGGCACATTCGCCGTGATGTTCTGGGCCTGCTGTGCACGGGTGCTGGGCCGGTGTCTGTCCGTCCCCCCATGGAAGTCATAGCTGGTTTTATCTGGGGTCCCTGGCGGAGACATAGGCTTTCTTTTTGAAACTGAGATGGACCCTCCCAGCAAACCTGAACTTTGAGACCCTAGCAGTCTGGGACAGAAGGGCCGAGGGTACTTGGACAGTGGTTCATCACCTTCCGATTCCAGTGTCAGGATTGTGTCCACCTGCACGCTGGTGGGAATCTTAGGTGGACCGGCGCCCCGTATGGCCGGGGGAATCTGTCCCCCGAACTTGACGGATACAGTGAGTTACTGAGCGTGACGGTGGATGAGATAGTTTATCTCAGAAAAGAAATCTAAGAGGCGCTGTCCTGGACCCCAGTGCACCATTGCATCATCTTCTGGAGCAGGTCCAGCTACTTGCGTTTCCCAGGGAAGGACTTCAGGCGAAGGGCCCAGACGAGAGCTCTGGAGCGAGACTGCCGGCAGGCAAGCCGTGCACGCCGTTCAGACTCCGTCAGGCGCAGGATGGGGGCCGATCCCTGTGTGTCCCCCTCTCCCCGTGCGGACAACGGGCCACCCAAGGGACTGTGCGGGAGGACGGGGGCTAAAATGAGACCGTTTACGCAAACATCTAGCACAGTGCTTAGTGCATGAGAGGGGCTGAATAAAAACTTTATTTGAAACACAGGAGGCGAGCTTCCAAGGGCCGAAGTCCCAGAGGTGACCACGTAGCTAGGGAGGAGGGGCGTAGCTGCCTCGTCGCTTTGGGAGGATGTGGAATCCAGACTTGTCTGTCCTACAGAAACCAGGACTTCGCCTGCCCGAGGGGATGGTTTCCCCGGGAGGCCACCTCGTGTGCCGATGACGTGGCTTGGGGGCTGCTGCAGTTTGCCACAGGGATGTTAGGGAGCCCCTGGCAACAGCGGGCTGTGCATGTCAGGTCCCCGACCTCATGGACATTTTCATGAAAATCCAAACTATATGCTGTTGTTCTCAAAACGTTTAGTTTTCCAAGGACATTCTTGGACCCGGCTGCAAAATGCCGTAAATCAAGTGGAAATCATCTACGTCTATAATGGGGCCGTTAAAAAGCTGTAAGTGTTGTGAATTTATGACCCTGTGCTCTCACGTTCAGCTGTTCGCCGAGTCTGCTTTTAGGTCTTTCTGTCCTGTGTGGGATACAATTTATATTTGCGCGTGAGATCATCATAAAAGTTTTATGCGCCACAAGTGCAATTTTAAATGTTTGCAAGTGTGGAGAACGAGGCCCATGAGATAGCGGCTACATTTCGTGGATTATGGTGCTGGTAGAAAATAGCCAAAAAGGAAAAAAAGGAATTCTTTAAACCCAAACACCGAAACTTCGTAACCGGCACCCACATCTCACGGAGAAGGAAATGCTTTATGATAGAGCTAAACTTTGACTCTGTGGGCATTGTTCTAAAATTCTTTTCTTTTTCATTAAAAAAAAAAAAAAAAAAAGTAGCTCATCAACGACCATCCTTCCAAACGGCCCCTGCGGACTTCCAGCTGAGTGCAGTGGGAAAGACGCATTCTCTCCGCACCGGAATCTCCCATCTCTGTTTGCTCTAGTCAGTGGGGGGTGTGAGGCCAGCACAGAGCAGCTGCTCTTTCCTCGTTATTTTTGAAATCTTAACCCTGAACTTGTATGTCAGAGAAGCCAAAGTGTCAAAGAAAATGCAGCTCTCTGGAGAAGCCTTCAAAAAAAGTGTTATGAAAACGAACATGTATGTATATCTTTTGCCAAGGGACAGCTGGAGGCGGGTGCCGACCACGCCGGGCGACTTCATGAGCTCCAGGAAGACAGGCGAGGCCTCGCTGCCCTCCTGGCGAGAAGCGGGGAGTTCAACCCACCTGGATGACGCGACCAAGTTAGAAGGGGCCAGAGGACGTGCAGAGGTGTCAGGAAGGGCAGGGAGTGAGGTCGACGTTCCACACACGCTTTGTGCTGGCGTGTGCCGTGGGGTGCGAGGAGCTCCCGCAGGGAGGATCGTGTCCGTGGGAGGTGATCCCCAGATTGATCCAGGGAACAGAATCATCCAGTCGAACTTCAGCGCAAAATTCCTTGGGGCAGGCAGGACCCCGTCTCAGGCTGGGATCAGAGTTCCTTCGGCCACGGCATGCGTCTCTGTTCCTGATGAGACAGCGGACTGGCGTTGGGAGCCAGAGCGTAGGGCTTTTTTTGTTGTTGTTGTTTGTTTGTTTTTTTTTAATGAGAGCAATATTTAAATTTTTTTTCTAATTTTAATTGTTGCTCTTGCCAGAGTATAGTCTGCGTCTCACTTTCTCTCCGGCCTGTTGCGCGCGTGTGTGAGTCCCTCTGGGCTGATCTCTTTGCCGACGGGAATTCCGAGTGAGAGGTGGTTTTAGCCCCTCCCTTCCCCAGACGGAGAGCAGAAGGCGGAGCAGTGTCCTGCTCGACCTAAGGTTGCACAGCCTGATGGGGCCACGCCAGGACTTGAACTCGGGCCTTCGGTCGCCCTGCCCAGCGACGTTCTGCGAGAAGCTGTAATTCCCACTCTGAGCTGTGGAGCACCCCAGGGTGCAACAGAGAACTCACAGGGGCCCTACAGGTGGTTTTTGTGTTTTTTTTTTTTTTTTTTTTTTAGATTTTCTAGTTTTCCAGAACCCAGTGAGGCTGTATCTGTCGGTGTGTCAACGACCAGCTTGAGAAGGGTCACTTTCAACTCTGGGTCATGTCATGTTCCTTTCAATGACACATCTTTGCAAAGCTGGGTTTCATAAAGTTGCTGAGAAGAAAGCTTTTTCAGGACACTCAGAACGGAATAGGAGAGGGAGGCGGGGGGTCCCCTGTCAGAGCCCAGCAGGGGCGCACACCCTGTTAGTCGGTGGCTATTTTAGAATGGAAAAGGCGTTATTTTTTTCTTTTGTGTATTATTCTTTAAATGGCCAGTCTTCCTAAGACATAAGTGCCTGTCGCCTAATTACTCAGCGAGCAGAACAATCATTATACAGAGTCTGACAGAAGTAAGGCCTTGCTTGAGTGTGGCTGGTAAAGTAAAATAACTTACGGTTTTAATTTGAACGTTTCACCTAAAATGTCACATGGTGTGCTTGAGTGTGATGGTGTTACGTCATAGAATCCCATGCTTCTGATTTTGTGGTAAGAGATTTGTAACATAAGAGGGGGTGTTGTTTGTGCCGGGCCCTGCCTCCTCCTTTTCGCTGAGAGAAACTGAGAACATCACGGAGATGCCGAGCACGCGGCAAATGAAGGGCGGTCCACACCGGAGCCGGCCGTCTGCCATCGTCACGCACCGAATTTTGGCTCAGACCCCCTGAAGCTCTGGTTTCCTGGGTTTCCAAGGCAAACATCGATCTCTCTCTTCCTTCGGCGTCACCGCTCTCGCCTTTGGTTCAGACGGCTTGCTTCTGGAAGAGCCTGTTTCTGAGTTTCATGTGATACTATAGATATTTTTTGTTACGGAAGCAGAACCACGTGTCTCTCCTGAGATGAGTAGGGCGCTGGTGACACAGATGGACACGGGACAGTCCATCCGTCCGACGTGCCAACCTGCTGCGTGTCGTTCCACCCCCAACCCCTCCACAGACAGCGGGGTCTTCTCGAAACCCCCAGTGAAGAGCAGGCGTCTCTTGGCAGCCCCGCCTTGCTGCCCCTGAGCGGATGCTGAAGTCGGGTGCGGGGAGGAGCCTGCGGCTCACCTGGTCCCGGAGGCGGGGAGGCCAGTCAGTGACTGAGACGTGGACGGTGCCGCCCATGTGGCCCGTGGTGCAGTGGCCCCCGGACTGACTGGCTCTGGGTGAAACCCTGGGGAAAACTGTCACCAAGGACTCCAGGGCGGAGCTCTGATTCTGTAGCTCATCCAGGGTTTACCAAAATTATCTGTTTCACTTTTCGGTGGTTTTGTCTAGCTGGTGAAAACAACCCCTTCCGTTTGCCTAGTATTTAACTTTTCTGGAAACTTCTTCTTCTTCTTTTTTTTTTTTTAAACCTAACCTCATTTGGTTCTTGCCACAACCCTTAGAGGTAGGAGGTCAGAGTATAATTTCAACAGATGAGGGGCCTGAGGCCGGGAGAGCCGAGGTGCCTCGAGCTGGCTAAGGAAGGCAAAGGAGCAGGACACCAGGCTTCTGGCTCTCGGTTCAGTCCCCTTCCATCCTCCCTGATGTCCTGGTTCTGCGGAAATCTGACGAGGAGCGTAGCCAATGCAACGGAGGACCGCGAGGAGAGTGGGGGCCGTGCACATGCGTCACTGTCACCTAGTGTCATTGCTGGGTCTCCCAGTTACCTGTGGGTCCTTGGTCCACCCCAGGCTGGTCTTACCCCCTCCCTTCTGATGACCCCCCCCCGACTTTTGCTCCAGACGTGGCTGCCCCAAGCACACTGCCTGCTGTGCCCCTAGGAGGCCAGCCTCTCCTTATGTTCCTACACAGGACTCAGAGATGGGACCGCTGGCGTGGGATTCAGCCCTCTGAGCCGCTGCGCTCCCCAAAACGGGAGTCCAGACGCTCTCCATGCTGCCTCTGTCCGTGAGGAAGAGTGGGCCCTGCCGCACGCATGTGGCCAGCCTGACTGTCTGGGAGCTGCCGGCTCCCCGGGCCTCTCCCCGCTGTGCACCACGCAGATGTGAGAGCCAGGCGGGGCGGGCGCCATTCATTGTGGCGAGGAAGTGTTTTCACGGTGGCAGGGTGGGGGAACAATGAGGCGGGCCTCACGGAGGGGAAGTGCCCAGGGTGGCCCCATGTCTCGGCTGGAGCACATCACTCTCAGGGGCTGTGGTTCATGTTTGGGGCGAACGAGGTCCGCACAGCTGGGACCTCGGTACCTTTGATCTGGTCTTTGCAGCTTGGGGGGCTGTCAGGACATTGCAGGTAACGGACAAGCCCGCAGTGGAGCCGATGAGAAGGGATTGGTATAGAAACAATGGAGAGCATCTCGCCACCCGCCCCCCCACCCCCAACTCACACCTGTTGTTCCTGTAGGGTCCCCGAGTCTCGGCTCAGGGCGGGGAGCCCCAGGGGCAGCGGCCCCCATCTGATCCGCTTGTGGTTGGAGGTGTTCTGCAGGGACCCGGCCACACGGACTGTGCCGGGTAACCATGACACATGGCACTGAGTCATCTCCAGCAGGCCAGTCATCTCGGCACAGGAAGCCCTGCACCTGCATGTCTTTGTGGCGAAAATAGCTAATTTGGGGGCAGCGTTCAGCCAGCCTTGTCAGAGTTCAATGATCAGCTTCGGCCTCACGGCCGCACCCACCCCTGGAGCTGCGGGCGTGTAAATAGCCCCGAGGGCTGCTGCGGCGCCAGCTCTACCCTCCCCTGCAGGACTGGGGGGTGTATTTCAATAAAGGAGCGGGCAGGACAGCCGTTTCCACTCCCCGGACCCCCCACCTGTCAGACGGGCCTGAGGAAGAGTTGTCTTCCTCCCACGTGGCGCTGAGCCGCGGGCTGGACTTCCCACCGGACCTGCAGTGCGGGGGCAGGTGCCAGAGCACAGAGTCAGCAACGGCTGGTCTGGCCGGAGAGACAGACACACTCGCCAGCTTCCTGCTTCCACGTGACTGCATGCCACCAGGGACCGACATGCTGTCAGGACAGAAACCCCCTCTGGTGACAGGACTGTTGACATGAGCCCCACAGGGTCGGGGGAGAGCGTGCTGGTGGCTGCACAGGCGGAGGGTCAGGGACAAGGACTGCGATGCGTGAGGCGTCTGTCCGTGTGGGGACGTCTACACAGCACCGGACAGCGCTCCACCGCCTTCGGTCCTCAGGACAGTAACCTCCCACAGAGGACGAGGAATCCACGTCACCTGCCTTCATTCAGGTGAGAACAAGGGCAGTCAATGAAAGGCGGATTCGGAGCCAGGGACAGCCAGTTAATCCCTGGTGCGGAGACTAAAATTCCCCATGGACGATGCCGGAACCGGTTGAGGGGCTGGGAGGAAGGAAACCACTCAGGGTCCGAGACCCTGATATTCTCTGTCTGGAAGAGTCAAGAGCAGAGACATTGGCTAGAAGGCAGCGTGCCTGGGACGTGTGTCCTCTGGGTGACTGCAGGCTTAGGGAGCGAATTCCGGGGGCCTGTTTTCAAGCATCTCCTATGGTTGAAATTTAGAGGTTTGGACAAAGTCGTGCTTGGTTATTCGCTTAGCCTCATGACTGACCCTTCTCTGAACCGTTGTTGGGCCAACAGCTGGCCGCGAGGAGTCATGGCCTACTCTGCCCTCGTTTTCCGACGAAGGCCCCTTTCCCTGCCCTGTGCGGGGCCGGGTCTGCTCCGAGGGAATACGGGCAGGTCCCTGCCGCGTGCCAAGGCCCTTCTTGGAGGGCACTTGGGAAGCCAAACGGGCCTTTTACCTCCATCGTGGCCTCGTGGCAGATATTGGCCGAAAAGCAAAAAGCCCCGTTAAAAAGGTACTGGAAGTGATTCAGTTGCACACAGGGCCCGAGCTTGGCTCTTGCCATGGAACCGGTAGGGAAATGACCTTGGTACAAAAAAGAAAGTTGGACGGATGAGCTTTGTCATTTCCCCTTCCTGGGTATCAGTTTCTGCTCTTGCATCTGTTAGGGCACCGCTAGCTGCGGTGACGGATCGGCCCCTTACGTCCCAGTGCGTCAGTGAGGTACAGGTGTCCCGTCTGCATAGTGGCCGCTGGGTGCGCTCACTACCCCCACCCCCGGACCCCCTCAGCCTCCACGGGGTCATTCAGAGATGGGGGACCTTCCCGTGTTCTAGCTCTCCCTGTCGTCCTTGCCGTGGGGCTGGTGGATGAGAAGAGCCGAAGACCGCATGGGAAATACTTCTTCCCAGGTGTGTATTCTATCTGTCCGTATTGCATCGGCCGAAACTCGGTTGCATGGCCACACTTCACCGCACCTGAGGTCGGAGAGCGTGTCTGGTTTAGTGCCGGAAACACAAAACGGACTTGATTAGTTCCCACTCCACCTTTAAAAGCGAACGGCTGGGCTAGATAACCCTTTAAGTTCCCTTTTTAAATCTAAGTTCACGGCTGCAAGGTTCTTAGGTGCCTGCCCTTCAGGGACTCATGACCTTGTGTGTCCATTGACCCATACATGACATCCCAGAGACCAAGCCCATTCTTCGTGAGACGGAGGGTGACCTGAAGGGCGAAGCTCAGTTAGAGAGCTTCCATCCAGAGAGTTCCAAGAATCCGCACACATCAATGACCAATAAAAGATGTCTTAAAAATTTAAAAAAAAAATCCCAGGTAATCATGATGGAATGCCTGGGGCCACAGGCGAGTGGAAAGTTGACCCGCCTCTTTGCAGAGAGCAGACTGCAGGGACCGGAAACAAATGAGGCGAACCCGAACCCACAACCTGGACTTCCCCCAGAGGCACTTTCTAGACTGCGGTGCAGGGAGGGGCTCCGGGCATAGGGTGTGGTGCCTGGGAGCCTAGAAGACCCAGGGCTCAGGGAGGTGGAGGCTGGATGGGGAGCAGAGCCCCCGAGAGTCTGCAGACACACAGGGAGTGGTGGCCAGAGACCCGCATGGCTTCCGCCTTGGCCCCTCTTGCTGATTAAGAATATGAAATTCCAGAGAACTGGGAAGATGGACGATGAATAATTCTGAGAGCTTACCTAGGACTAGGTGTCTGAGCTCCAACCAGAGAAAGTAGGCAGGTCTTGACGAAGGCCTGGGCATCAACAGTGACCCCGAATGAGCCACCCTGGGTGGCGGGAGCCAGCGCGCCCGAGAGCGCTTCTTCACTCGCCCAGCGCCGAGTCCTCCAGCCAGCCAGACCCCTCATCTGCGCTGTTCGAATTTTCAGGGTCGGGCACCTGCGTGTTCTTTCAGCCACTGAAGATGTGTGTCTCGCTCTTCAACTGTGATTGTAGGTTTACCATCAGTTCTGTGACTTTTAAAACTTCTAGCTTTTGAGGTTATCTTGTTAGCTGTGTTCAAATCTATGGTGGTTTTACCTTCCTGTTGGATCGAACCTGCCACCCTAATAAAATACACCCCTGTGTGTCTACTAGTATGAATATGATGAGAACAGCTTTCTTTTTCTTAGTGTTTGAGTGGTATACAGTTTTTTTCTGTTTACTCTGTTTACTTTTAAGCCTTGTGTACCCTATTTTTAAGTTATGTGTCTCCTGTAGGCAGCATGCATTCTTCTGTACAGAAAGTGCCCAGCCAGGCACTGGGAAAAACAGAGACATTGACTGAAGAAGATGCAAGGTATAGGAAATGTTGGACATAGGACAGTGACCCTCAGTGCCCTTCAAAGTAGGCCCCTTGGGACCTCACACAGTTCTCCCCATCGCAGTACCCGTCTTGTTGCATTTTCCTGAATTTCACTGATGGTCTGAAATTTCTTCCTTTTCAAAGTTTATTTTAGTTTTGGGAAAAGCCAGAAGTCACAGGGCGCCAAATCTGGGCCGTAGGGGAGCTGAGTCACCTGGGTGATTTGATGTGTCACCAAAAACTCTGCGTGAGATGTGATGCCTGAGCAGGTGGGTTGTCGTGATGAAGCTGCCCATCACCAGGTACCCACAGCTGTGGCCTCCTGAGTCATCTGAATAGTTTCCACAGAGCAATGTTCCAGCTTAACACAAAATTTGGTGCAGATTCGTTGCTCTGCTTGCTCAGTCATTTTGAATGTGATGGCCACACAGGACACACGCTCTCTCAATGGCATCTTCTGCTCACTGACCAGTACAGTGAAGTCGTCATTGTTCATACATGCACATTCCAGTCCACTCTCCTTGGCTGCCAGGTCACATGGATGTCATGTAAACCATTCTCGTTATATTAATAATGGCTGGGATTTTTCCAGAAAAACCTTGTATATGTAGCACACACACATAAATATAGTGGAATTTTTCTTTTTGCAAATTCAGTCTGAAAATCTTTATATTTTACTTAGTTTATTTATATTTTAAAAATTATTACTTGGCTTTAAATGTTACCTTATACATATTTCTGTGCAATTTGAGCCGGTATATATGTTTGGGTTTATGTATTGAAGCATTGAGTGCAACCTAAGTGATATAGGAGAATAATCTTAAAAAGAAAGGAAAAAAGTAGTTACTCTTTTTAGCGTTTTACCCTTGATGATTGGCAGGTGATTATATTCTCGTACGAGCACACGTCTCTTGGCTTCAAAGCCTGTGCGTTGCTCCGCTTCACGCTGTGAGGGCCTCGTGGTCCCTGGGCCCTCGCCTCCGGTTCCCTTCCTCGCCTCTCTCCGAGTGGCCCATCTTACTGCATAGCTCACACGAGCCTCTGGGCTGGGGGGACTGTGGGCTTCTCAGCAGGGACCATGCCCTATTTATTGGCTCTTCTGTCTCAGTCCCTGACACCTTCCCAGCTCTCCGTAACCTCTGTTAGAGTAGATGATGCATGCGTGGCGAGTTTTAGATTAGTCCCAAGCACCAGTTTAGGTGGCAGGCGTAGCGGAGGTCTGCTAAGGTCAGGAGTGGCCTTACAAGGTCCAAGACAGTCCCGAATGTCCCCCTCTTCACGTGGTTCTGAAGGAGTTCGGCTTCAGGCAGGGATTGGTCTGCTCTCTTCCTTGACCCAAGTTCACAGTTCGGGCCTAGAATCAAGTCGGTCTGTTCTTTTGCGATGACAATTAGTGCAGGGCCGCCATTTTTCCAGAGGCTGCTATTATCTATCAGTTTGGGGGTCTCTGAGTGGTTTTGAACGCACAGTTGTGTGTGAAGACCGTGCTGTCTGCTGCCGACTCGTTGACTGGCCTGTCGTCACAGCCCCTGAGGGAGAGGTCCTGCTAATCGCACCTGCCTGCCCCCGATGGCACCTGCAGTCCGGCCATTGTGGGGGCCGGATTTCCATCTCTGTTTAATTGCCGGGGCTGACACGGAGAGTGACCTTTACAAATAGAGCCCATTAGCTCATCGAAAGCCTTTGCAAATATAAGATGACCCTGGGAACAGATGGAGAAAACATATAGTTTCATTTGCCGCACAAATTGGTGCCAGTGGCCTGGCCCCACATGGCTACACTCTTCATTCCAGCAAGATGTTTCGGTGCATGGGAAGCCGCCGACTTCCTGTGATGCAACGGACCACTCCCACAGCTGGTTTCGCTCTCTTCCTGTGCCGCATACAATGAACGTGGTCCTGAAGGCTAACGAGTTCCCACGTGTGCACGGTGCTGGGCGGGGAGCCTTCTGAGCGTGATCACTGCAGTCCTGTGGCTCCCAGAGAGGAGTGGGTGACCCCACTCAGCAGATTCGGCCCCTTGGGTGACTGACTGACATTTTCGGACGTGTGGCTGAGTCCAGGTCGTAGATACCTGCCCCATCTGTGATGCAAATTGCTTCTTCCCACAAGGGGCTCTGTTAACATTCAGCGGGACTTGGGGGGATGCTGCCTGCGTTGTTGAGACTCTGGTTTCGCCCCTGGTCATTTTTGCGCTACGGTGGATGCAGAGCTGTGCTACTCAGATACCCTTTTGAAAGTGCACCAGGTTCCCACTGCGATCGGGGCGTTTGAGGGCCTGTCTCCAGGCCTGACTGCCCGCCAGGCCTGCCCAGTTCCCAGCCCCAGCGGGCAGTGGAAGAAGGTCCCATCCACTCCTGCTCGCGTGGACTCTTGGAAAGCAGAGGGGCCTCACAGTGAGCCAGGGAGACTGACGCGTCAGGCCTGGTCCCGCTTCCTCCTCTCCTCTCTTGGCTGATGCCGCTTCCCCTGTAAACCGCCTGCACCTTCAACTTGGCCCCAGCCCCCGCCGCCCGCGGACCCAGTCTGCAGCCCCAGCCACGGGAAGAGGGACCCCGCCGAACAGCTCAGAGAATGCTTGCTTTGTTGGGTGCAAGGCTTTGCTCCAGAAATGGTCTTCGAGGATCTATTTTCCTATGACATCATATGAGGATCGCTTCTTTTCTGTTTCTTTGCTTTATTTCTATCCACCAGTGTTAAAGGATAAGGCACATGAAGCGATTTAGAGCAAAAACATGCATTTTGTAAGTTCACAACTCAAATTTTAAAGGATCTTGTTTTACTTAATAATGATTATTGAAGGTAATTATTAAAATATTAATTAATTATTAATAATATTATTTGTAGAGACCAACTCTTCCGAATATTTCTAAGTGAAGTGAAGTTAGATATAAGCAGGTGCTATAAATTGGAAGCGACTTCCTACCTTGGCACTATTACATCATCAAAACAATGCAGCTTTTGTTCGTGTAAACTTTATTCATCTTTAATTAAACTTCTCTGGGATGCCTTTTCATATTAACTTTTACCTCAGTGGTGGTAGGTATTTGGCAAAAACTCTACCTCCTGCCTGTCCAACCCACATTGCAAATTGTGCGCCCTTTCTTCCTTGACCATTTCGGTATAGCGTTTCCAAACTCCTGACAAATGTTAACATTTGGGATCTGAGAATGAGAAGTTGGAATTCTTGGGAATTCTAGGGAATCCCTGAAATCATGTTAGTCTGTATTTCATATTGTATTTTAAATTAACAGCGAGTGACCATAATAATAAACAGCGAATGATTTTTATTGTAATTGGGTTATACTGGAAGTTCCAGAAGCTTTTTGCAAACCAAAGATACCGTAATAACTGTGTTTTATGATCCTTATGAATTCACATACTGTGACAAGGTCACGTCTTTTGATAAGAGCAAAGGGGGTCTCTTCCTGAGAGAAATATTTGGTAACAGGAAACATTAAAAGCAGGGAACTTTAACATAAATATTCACCCAACAAAAAAACATGGAAAAATGGAAAGAAATCCCAAATATTTAACACCGAAAAGTTGCTATTCTTAAAAGTAACAACGTTTTAAAATACCCAAAGCAGCACTTGCTGTCGGCGATAGTCTTGACCTTCGCTTTGTCATGGACATTCCAGACGGGGGCCGTTTCGTTTCACGCTGAGGGGGTCTGATTGTTCCGTGCCCGGAGCACCTAGAACTTGGGGGTTGGAGCGCGTCTCTCTCACGCTCTTGTTTCACGATGAGACGTCTCGTCCACCTGCCCCGACTGCGGTTTTGCTGTTGACAGCGACGTTGCTTACGCTGACCAGGCCCTGCTTCCACGCACCATTTCACGGCATTGACATTCTCCCCGTGCATTTCTTCCGTTAAGATGTTTACGAGGAACCGCAGCCCGCAGCAATTTGCTCAGACGCTGGAGCGTGTCACTGGGCGTTATTTGAATAATGTGGTTGAGATCTCCCAGCAGGGCTGACACGCGGAGGGACGTGTCCGGGTTGCCGATGGAAGTACTTATTCTGCTTCCCAAACCCGCCGTTTCTGGGAGCAGCACTCGTGGGATTTGCGTAACGTGTGCTCTGTGTATGAAGTATTGATATTTATTTCATTTGCGATAACGGTGCGTCATTAGGAGCAGACAGTCCAGAACACACTCTTAGGGCCGGGTAACCTCTACAAGCAGCAACTGGTTAAACGGTGGCACTTCTCTGTTCCTTGCTCTTGTTCTTGGGAAACTTTGACCTTCACCTTGGACTCCGCATATGGACTTCCCTGCTCCTGCTTTTGACCTGAATCAGTGGCTTCCATTGAGCGGAGAATGTCTTGCCCGTTGATTCTATTTCTCGTAGGAAAATTTTAGTAATTGTTCCTGTTTTACTGCTTTCACAACTGATTTTTCTGAGGACTGGGACTCAGAGAAACATACGTTTCCTGAGAAAGCCAGGGGAGGAACTTGCACTTGAAAGCGCAGACTGTTTATCTCTGGTTGAATAGCGTGATTCGTTGGGAATTCCTCCAGAAGAAGACCGCGTTTCCTCTTTCCGTGACCTGCCCTCACGGGAAGGTGTTTGCTGGCCGGTGACATGGTGTCCTTGAGCCTCCGCTGGGTCCACGGCATTCGGGATCAAGGCCAGGTATCTCGGAGAGCAAAGCAACTACGTGTGAAATTCCTGTTTTGGGTGGTCAGCTGGAGTAACTAGAAAAATGAAATTAAGAGGTTGGGCTGGGAGGTGGAAGGGCCGGCAGCGACCGCGCCAAGCAGAAGTGGCCGGACAGGGGAAGCCGTCCCCAGAGCCTCTTTTGTAAATGCTGTAGCTGAAGAGAGAAGGATGTGCCACGTTGGTGACGTGGCCAGGACGGTGGAAGGGGCGGCCGGAGCTGCAGGCGTCTGTCCCCCCATCTGAGCCATTCCCAAGTCCATGCGGCATCCTCCCTGTGCCAGGA
This sequence comes from Anoura caudifer, assembly GCA_004027475.1. Lineage (NCBI taxonomy): Eukaryota > Metazoa > Chordata > Mammalia > Chiroptera > Phyllostomidae > Anoura > Anoura caudifer. The sequence continues at coordinate 78,946 of PVKU01006543.1, forward strand.
AAGAGGAAGTGGCGTGTGAGTGCAAGTCTGCACTGGAAACCCCCTCCCAGGCAGCGGAACATGCCTGTCCTGGCCGACTCCCCTCCCCCGTCTCCCCGCACACGCCCACCTGTCCCGCAGGCCTGAGGAGGAGTCCGTTGATCTAGCCTGTCTGTGCTAAGAGGCAAGTCGACTTCCTAGTGATGCCTGCCCGGCACATCTTAGCAGAGACCGGTGTGGACCGCAGTCTGGGGCTGACCTGCCGCTGGGTGGACTCCAGAGGACGTCCTGATACCCAGCGTGCATTCGGGCGATTTCCGTCTTTTCAGAAAACTGAGTTGATGAAACCGAGGATCTTTCAATCCAGGAAAGTCTTGTCCCAGTGAGGTGGATGAGTGGGGCTCTGAAACAGATACTTTCCCTTTTGTACTTCGGATTCGGATGATGTGCGCCATCTTTCCAAAGCTGGGTATTATGGAAAGTTTACAATGGATAAGTGTGATTTTATACGTTTGATAGCATCCTCCTCTCATAAATCTATAAAGCAAGCATGCAGAGAGGGCCGCATTCATGTTAAATCCATAAAATAAACATGCATGAGGCCGGTATTCATATCGAAGTGCCTTGTTGGCCCATTAATATGGACTTATTTGGGTCAATATGCTCTAGTTAAGAGTTACGTACTGGGGTTGGTGGAATGTATGTCAGATGTTGATTAAGTCACCCTTGCTCTAATAAGCTAATCTGCCATGTGTTCTGTTAGGGTGCTGTGGTACTGGGGGCGACGATCTGTGGGCAAACACGAAGAAAAGACACTTTTTGCTTCCAGCTGGTGCCTTCCTGCTCGCTCAAGTGCCATCAGTGCTGGTGCTGGCCGGGGAGAAGTCAGGGAATTCATCTCTGATCTGAGCTGGGAGTCACATCTCGGCGGAGAAAGCCTCTTGAGAATTTTGTGGCCAGGGTCAGCTCCTGGAGTCACTGGACACTGTAATTGCTCTGTCTTCCAAACCTCAGGTGGGTGCAGTTTTCGCTGCTCCGTGCCCTCCCCTACCAAGCTCGCTGTATGCGTTGAGGCTGGAAAACACGCAATTTTCTCCACCCCTCATACTCCTAGGCCCTGGAGAACGTAACGTTGCAACCGGTGGGGCAGACACAGTTTTCAGTGCCCCCTGTCTCCTCACGTATGCAGAGGATTTGCCTCTTAGGGCTCCCTTTCGGAGAATCTAATTTTCTTTTCTCCGTCTACACGGTTTCTCCTGGTTTGTGTGTTTAGCTTAAATTCATTCTTCTAGAACCTTCCTTGATGGATCCTCTTTCTGTTCTTTCCGTTCACATCAGGTTTTCTTAGCCTGATGCTGCATTGGATAATTAACCCTCGGCACAACCCTCGTGTGACCTCATACTTTAAAAACCTCAGGGATTATGAGCTCCCTCCCTTTCCAGGAAGTCCGGTTCCTCACGGGTCCCCGGGGGAACCCAGGGCCTGGCACACGGGAGGCATGGAGTTCGTGTCTGTTGACTGGGTGGGATGTAGTAGCTTGAAGAGGTGTGTCGGTCCCTTATGGAAATGACCCAGTCACTTCAGAGCACCTTAAAGGGAGGTGGGATGGGGAAGCCGGCAGGGCCAGGCCCCTGCTTCAGCATCCTGGAATTCTTACCCAAACCATCACCCTAGGAAGTTAACTGGGTATTGATAAAACAAAGATCGAAGGGAATTAGACATTGAGTTTCATAAGCTGGGGAGCCTGAGCCAGTTTGCTTGGACAGGAAGCTGTACATTTACAGATCGTTGGGGACTAAATACTGGGAGCACAGAAAATCTCCCCAAGAGCACTGTCCACCCTCTGGTCCCAGATTATTGGGGTGCAGGGGAGGTCCTGGACCACAGCAGCCCGTCGGTCTAACTAGGGGTGGACCCATCATAAGCCAGGGAAAGCTTGGGAACTTGACTAGTTACTTTGAAAAAGCAGCTGGACCGTCCCAAACCCGACATATATAATCCAAGGGGAGCAAAGAGGCGCTCTCTCTCTCTCTCTCTCTCTCTCTGTCTGTCTGTCTCTCCCCGTCACTCGGTGACCCACACTCGCCTTGTGAGTTGGCACGCTCCTCCCCCAGGAGCACGCGACCACGTGGGTCTAGCAGCTCCCGGGTCCTGCAGCAGACGACATGGGCTCCAGGAGACTCAGCTTTAACATGGAGCAGAAACCTTGGACACTGGAATTTGTTTTGGCCTCGTTGAGGACACGGTGGGACTCCATCCATGGCAGAGCGGAGAAAGATGGGACCCGGGGCAGCCTTCACCCGGATAAGCCATCCTGCCACGCCACTATCTCCTGCGCGTGGGTCCTGGGAACGCTTTCCTCAGAATCCCGTGGAAGAGCCTGAGTTCCACCAGCAAGAAAACCGTAGGGATTTTAGTGGGTGTCGTAAGGGCCCCGTGACTCAGAGGTTCAGCCTGAACGCAAGTCATTTCCTCATTTCAGCCCTCCCCCGCAGGGCCATTTCCCCGTGATAGCTCAGCCTGGGTGCTTCCTAACTCAACTCCGCGTGGAGAGCCTGAGCTACCCCGCCTCTCTGACCGGGCCCCACTCTCCCAGCTCCGGAGTTGTTTTTGCAGAAATTGTAGGAAGGAGCAACCCTGAAGTCATCATCCCCTTAAATTGGGAAGTGGGGTGAGGAAGAAGGGTTGGATGGTTTACCTCGATGTGGGAACACATGAGAACATGACATGCAAGGGGCAGTCACTCACCGTTGGTCTTGGGAGTGTTGGGTGGGACTGGAGAGCAAGGAAGTGTCACATGACCACGTGCCATTCCTAAGACCTCGGGCCCTGGTCCTAGAAGTTCTAGAACTTGGGTCAGTGAAATCCTCGTTTGGCAGTGGTCCTGGATGCCGTCACGTCCAAGGCTTTCATTCGAGAAAAGGGATGGGAGCGCGGAGGACGGACTGGCCTCTCCATGATGGGGCCGGCACGGGTGCCCTTTCCCACGGCCCTTCCAGCCCCGAGCGCCCCTCCGCCCTGTGGAGCCCAGCCCTGAGTCACACTCGGTGTCCCAGGAGCCGGCTCTGAGTGCACATTCTGCGTCATTTGCAGCGTCGGCCATCGGTGACCTGGCACCGGCAGGGAGGAGGAATGGCGACTCCGGGACTCTCGACAGCAACTTACATTTGCCCGGTTTCACATCGGCGTTCTTAGACTGATTTTGAACTCGCTGGGTGTTTTTCTTACGTGTTACCTGGTCTAATCCTTACAAAGTCCTCTGACACCCGTAGTTTTGTTTTTTCCATTTTGTGGCTCGGTGGGGGTGCACTTGGACTGTCCCCTGGTCTCCTGAGCACCCACGCCACTCACTTTGTCCCCGTGCATGCCTCCCACGTGACACCTGGCCTTGTTGAGATGCTGCTGTCCCTGCCCTGCGGTCAGACCCCCATTGCTCAGGCACATGATCATCCAACCGTCCTCTCTGTCCCTCACCGGCTGCATTCCTGGGAGCTCGGTTTGCTGAAATTCTGCAGACATTCCCTCATCTGTCACGTGTCACGTACTGAGTGGGAAGGTGCCATGGGAGCCACAGAGGGGTACGGGACGTCCTTTCCTTTGAGCATTAATGGTCCACATGGCAGATCAGGAAGCTGAATCCTGGTGACAGACAGCGGCAGTTCTGGGAAGAAGTGGTGGCAGATCTGTCCTCGGTGAGCCGGCGGGATTTGGGCAGAGGTGGAGGCGGGCCAAGGAGCCGAACCTGGGGCGTCCCCGGCCCGCCTGCTCCTCCCGAGCTGATTTGCGGGCTGAGTGGCGGGGTGCACGCTCTTCCGTTGATTATAAGCTGCAAAGAGCGCGCACCCCGCCAGAGCGGCCGGGGGCTCCGCGATGTCCCAGGCTGTCTGGGGTCGTTTCCTCTCCTCATGCTCTGCCCTCTGCCTTGGACCGCTGTCTCCTGCTGTGCCCGCCGCAGTTTAAGTGGCGGAGCCCAGACATTCCACAGAGTTTGGGGCTCTTCCTGCTGGTAACACCGCTCACCTGCCCCCGCCCCTGGGCACTGACCCCTCCCTGGTCAGCCTTCGTCCGTTAGGTCCTTAGGGTGCAGCGGGGCCGGACGAGGCAGCCTGAACAAAGCGTGCGTAGGCAGGCGGAGCAGAGAAGGCAGCTGGACCCTTAGCCCATCTGGCATGCGTGGTAACCTTGGTGTCTTACTCATAAGGGGCCCCCAAATGGATGTGAAGGTAGCGGCTGTGCCCAGGCGGTGAGGGTGAGGGGACAAAACAGGCAAAGGAAGACGCCCTGGTTGCTGGCGTCAGCCAGAACCGAGTGCTGGCTCTAGTTCTTGGTTAATTGCATGCCACTTCCTCCCTCCCGGGGTCCTGGGGGGCCATGTGCCTGCCTCCAGCCTCCGTCCTCACAGAAGTGTCGTGCTGTCTTTCCTCCTGGTGGTTGCCGGCGGTGACCCGAGTCAGGATCTGAACCTCGCTGGCAGCTCTGTGGGGACGTCTCCAGCTGGCTATGTCTGGCGTGCGGCTGCTGGCCTGAGAGGGACCACATTAAATATAACATCTGATGATTTTGTAACAGCCTTGTGAGGAGGCAGTGTCTGCCAGCCTCGCAGACCGTGGCGCCTTATCTACCACCGGCCGGTCCGTCCTGCAGTCCTGGCCAGCTGACGAGTTGGCCGGAGCCTCCTTCTCGGGAGCCAGAGGGCTGGAGGGACGGCTGGAGGGACCTCTGGGGCCCCCGGCTCTGGAAGCAGGCGTGCACAGCAGGAGGGCGGGGAGCCAGGCTGTGGCAGCCATCCCTTTCTGTGCTTCAGGTTCAAGTGCCACGGTCGCGTGAGTGCGTTGTTGGAGCACACGCTGGTGGAAGCGACTGTGCGGCCCTGGGGTAAGAGCTGGAGATTTTGGGCCTGGGAGTGGCCCTGGGGCCTGGGGTGGGTGGGTGGGTGGCCAGTGGGACCCAGAGCAGGTCCCCGGCCTCCCAGGCCTGCGGTCATCCAGGACCCTTGCAGCTGCTACACGGATGGTGCTGTTTCCACACTGAGCTGGCACACCCAGGACCCGCAAGCCCAGGTCTGCGCTCCTCGTGGCGGCCAGGTGTTCTGTGCCAGGAGGGGCATGCGTGGGCCTGTGGGCACCTCCCTGACACAGTTCTGCACAAACTCGGCTGCGTGGTACTCAGGGGTGAAATAGGTAGAATTGTACCCACCACCAGCCCCAGGAGAAACAAGTGACGTGTACATTTCAGAACCCCAGGTACTTGTTTTCTGAAAATGACGTTCCCGCTGGCGGCCTGTCCTGGAACCATCTACTCACCGCTCGGGACCCACCGAACACCCCGCATCCCTGTCTCGTGTGTTCATGGGCTTAGCGTACCCACATGTCTTGCAAAGCCAGTGTCCTGTGCTGGCTGATGAGGTTAACAAAATGAACCCTGCTCTCTTCCGGTCATGACCAAGCCCACGTCACCTTTGTCCTGTGGCACGTTCTCAGCTGCCCCGTCCGGCTCCATAGACCAGCCGCCGTGGCCTGCCGGCCTCAGGCAGGGCGCCCCCTCCACACCGTCGGCTTCCGTGGCAGCTGAGCTGTTTCCGAGCCGCCGTGGACTTGGTTCCGCGGGGAGCCTCTCAGCGCCTGCCGGGCAGACTGCTCTGCACCCCCGTCCCAGCGCCCCCAGGCAGCCGGGGCTTTCATAAATGTTGGCTTCACTGTTTAAAAATAATAATGACAGCACAACCACCACTGAACTTTCAAACAAAACGAAGACGGAAACCTGGTAGCGACGCCTCCGTGACGGGAGGTCTTACCTCCGGACCCCCGGCTTTGTTGGTGGCTGAGAGCCACAGACCCTGTTTAATGTGGTGCCCACTGGTCACCTCTGCCATCTAACAGTCCTTCAAGATACCTGTGAGTGCCCCCGTTTAAAGACACAAAACCCAAGTGCCACTCAGAGTAATAAACGTACTAAGCAGGGATTTTTAGTTGTGGGCAAGGACTTTCGGGCTGCAAAGCGGTGATCTTTTTGCTCAGTCAAGCTGTCTCTTATTTCTACTCTCTTCATCATTGTGCAAGATTGAAGGTAAAAAAAAAATTCACAGCACAGGTGTTTCTGGCGCCTGTGTTACGAGAAGACATAAGGAAACGCAAGATGGAACAACCAAGTCTGCAGGGAAGGATGTGCCCTCGCGGAATATGAAGAACGGGTCACAAATGTATATACAGGCCAAATGAGAGGCAGAGGGTGTGTGTTGTATAGGAGAGTTTTGTTGGATATTTGCGTTTCTTTATAAGACTACTGGCTGGAAGCAGCTGCCCGGGACGGTCTGGGGAACTCGATTTTAATTCCCTTTCTCTTGCCGGCAATTTTTTGATCCTCTAGTTACTCATCTCTGACATACAGCCGATGTAACTTGTCTGCTCCGCTCAGCCTACTTCCACGTTAGCTAATAGCACCAATCATTTCTGGAAGACCCCACCTACAGAGATCACGTGTTCTTAACTCTTCAGGTGCGTCAGGCGGAGCTGAGCCGGGGCGGAAAAACAACCAAACCCCGCCAGCTTTGTAGCTTTTCCTGAACTGCGACTCGGACAGAAAGGCAGGAGGACGTGAATGATCAGGGCAGCCCCGTTCAGAAAGGGACCCCCCCACCCCGCCGCCTAGGACCCCTCCCAGTCAAAAGCTTGGGAGTCAGAGGTCACACACCTGCAGGTACTAATGAGATGCATTAACACCGGGAGACCAGTGACATTATTGTGGCTATTCTCTCCTTTGACAAAGGAGCCTCCATTGTCCCCTTGCCTTCTGTCTGACCACGTCTGTCATTACAATGGAAGCAGGGGCAGGGGCTGGCGATGGGATCCCTTCCACTAACTCTCTCCTGAAAGTCCTAAGGGGCTCAGCTGTTCTGTGGACGCAAATGAATTTGGCACGTCGCACAATAGCCGGGAGGACCTGTCAATCCAGGCGGCGTCGGAACCCCCCTAGGTGCCTGGAGCACCCAGCGAACGGCGGTGGCTGTTTCGACAGCATGTCCCTCTTTAGCATGAAGACTTCATGCGGGTCTTTAAAAATAGTGCATGTCCCCTGGGCTGGGGGCAGGAGGTGGCTGTGAAATACAGTCCATTAGGCTGTGCCCGAAACAGGGCTCACTCCCCGCAGGAGGGCGCAGGTGCAGGCTGGGGCACCGGAGGGGTCCGCACACCTGCTGGCTGAGCACGCGCCTGCAGCCCCTCTCACGGGCGCCAAGAGAGGGGAAGCCGCTGAAGACAAGCCAAGCCCCCCCTGGGGGGACCCGGCCCTGAGAGAGGGCGTCCGGCCAGAGACACCCGTCCCGTCTTTGCAGGACGGACGGAGTTTGCTGAGTCAGCATGGGAATTTCCTTTAATTTTGGGGGGTAACTTTAAAACTATCGAAGATTTCCACTTGAGGGGATGGAGGTGGCGAGGAGCAGATGGACGGACGGATGCCGCTGCTCGAACTTTTTGTTTAACAAGCTTTCAGGGAGCTGCTATTCTTTTGGCTGCTGTTATTTTTTTCCTGCTTCTTTCTTTCTTTCTTTTTTTTTTAAATAACAGTATTTCAAAAGTGATATATGTTCATGACAGAAAGTACAGAAAGTTCTAAAAAACCGATTTGTGATCGTACCACGAAGGGGCAGGTACAGTGGACAGTTCGGTCTGTTCATCTCTACGAGCCTTTCTAGGAGAGAGATTATAAGGGATGTGCGTGTGACAGTCAGTCTTACCAAAACTGGGTTATCAGTTCAACTTGAATCCTGCCTTTTGAACTCAGTGTGATCGAATAAGACACCCCTATGTTGTTAAAAAATTTGTCAACATTTTTATTCTGTTTTAAAAACACAGCTTTCCCTATAATTCCTTCCTCCCTCCCTCCCTCCCTCCCTCCCTTCCTTCCTTCCTTCCTTCCTTCCTTCCTTCCTTCCTTCCTTCCTTCCTTCCTTCCTTCCTTCCTTCCTTCGTTAAAAACCATATCTACCCTGATTGGACCTTTAGTTTGAATAGAAACAAGTCCAATTACTTTAAAACCTTTTTCCCCCAACAGGGAGAGACTTTCTATTTGTTCCTACTTACGAATTTCAAAATGTGTTGCCCTTTGTGACTTTCTGGGGGGAGTGAGGGCAAGATTGTGAAATCCTATTTGTTGTTCTATTTGATGGTCCTTGTGGGTAGGGTTACGTGGCCCTACCCTTTCCAACAAACGCTCCTCTCTTCCCCAGACGCAGTATTCATTCGGGCTTCTCAATGAAAGTCTCATCCCCTTCTTTGTCAATCTTCCCCAGACGGTTTTTAAGTGATTTTTCTGGAACGTAGACTCCCTTCATTATACGAAGAGTCTGAAATTCGGGTCAGCCCGCAGCAGACCGGGGCGGCGGGGGCGGGGGGTGCTTCCCCGCATCCGTGTGGCACCTGGCAAACTTTCCGCTCCCTCCTCACACACCTTCGTCTGGAACAGAATGTTTCCGAAGAGGTGTGCCCTCGCCCAGGGGCCCTGGTGTGAGGACGCTCTCACACGAACAAGTGAGCGTTTCAACGCTGTACAATCCCGCCTCGAAATGGTAGCTCTAGATTTAACAACAATAAAAGACGCCAAACCCCGTGAAAATGACACAATTCCCCAAACACCTACGGTGTAACATTTCCACATTAGTCAAAAACTAAACAAAGGTGCAATTAAGGAAGAGCTGGCGAAGAGAAATAGAAGGAGGTGTGATTGAGGCAGAGCTGACTCTCAGAGACAAAAGTTGGCCAAAGACATACCAACAGTGGAAACGCTCAGAGAAGAATTTTGTCGCCTCTAGAAACACCTGCATGATGAATGCCAAGCACAGGGAAGGAGCGCGACAGATGCCACAGAGCTAGCCAGCTTTCGCCCTTTGTGGTGAGACGCCGTGAGCCCAGGAACGGAGTCCAGGCCGGAGGAGGCCCTCAGTCAGCGTGACCGCGCCCTGCTGGGCTCCGCCCTTGCCCAGATCCGAGCTTGGCCGTTAGTGACGTCGCTTTTACTCCAGAAATCACAGTGGTTCGGGCATCCCATTGTTGGGTTGGCCCAAAGGCTGTTTAGTTTTTTCTGTAAAAGACAAGACACATATTTCATTTTCACCATTAATTTTATTGATTTGGATATTTTGAGTGTGTCCACTCTCTCCTGCTACTGGCTTCTAGTGGGGGGAGGCCAGGGGTGCTGCTGAACATCTTCCAGTGCATGAGACAGCCCCACAGCGGAGAATTGGCCAAAATGTCAATAGTACCAAGGAACTTGGCAAACCACCTTTGACATGTTTGATTAGTCACAGCGCCTTCTCCACACACTGCACAAATCTTTTTTTTTTTTTTTGCATATCAGTTGTGTTTTTACCTTGTTTGAAATAATAAAGAATAATACCCTGAAAATGTTCATATCGTCTTCCATCTCCAACATTAAAATGGCTGCACAAAAATTCACCAGTTCTGATAATTTTTTTAAACGCATGCTGATAGGACAGCTGTCACCAGACGCTGTGACGAAACTGTTCAGCATGACGTTAGAGACAACTAAGCACCTACTAGAACCATCGTGACGGGAAACGCCGAAGAAACCTCTGGCCAGCCCACGGTTCGGCTCGCTCCCCGGCGGGGCTCACATGTTTGTGACGTAAAACGTGACCAGTCAACGCTGGCCCCAGTCAAGGCTCTGGGAACGCAAGGTCCACACGTGCCCAGACCGGCGGTGACAGCGGAGGGGCTGCGGAGGGTCTCGGGAGCAGGTGGAGCGGGGTCCGGAGGGGCCAGGCCGTCTGCAGGGGGACACGTGGGCTGGGCCCACCTTTAGGGCGATGCAGAGTTTCCAGAGGCCTTCCAGGCCCCTGGCCTCGTGTCTTCTCCCGTGACCCGGTGACTCGCAGTGGTCTGGAAGGGGATAGCACCAGCCCGCCTCTGCTCTGGGGTTCTGGGGACCCCTCAGTGGGGGCCTCCGAGGCAGGAAACCTCAGGAAGTCTAATCCGGGTCATGACCGATGGGCACCAGCAACGCCAGCCTTGGGAAAACGACTTAGGGCCTGGTTTGAGCTAAGACGAAGAGTTTACTGTGAGTAATAATAGTAAAAAAGGACCAAATGAAGGAAGGTAGCTCCTGATGAGAGGCTTTGGGGGTGACGGTATTATCATCTGGAAAGAGAGATTGGTACCCAAAATCTTTAAATGTGTCCCTGGAAAATTAAATTAGTCCCATAGAGTTTTTCTATTTTTCCTCCCAAATAATTAATATTAATAGAATAATATTATCCATTATTATCCTATTATTTAAAAAAACATTTTTCCCCCTAGAGAATAAATTGAAAAAAAAAAAAAAAGAATATTCAAAGGCCAAAGGCTTAACATTCAAATGACTACATTTTGGAGGGGGTATCAGTTAGCTGGGGTCCAAGCCTGGCAATTGCCCCAGTGACGGGGTGGGGTGGGGCAGGGCGGGGTGGGGCGGGGTGTCAGTTATGACTGGCCGGGGCTGGTTTTGCTTCCTGCCGGCAGAAAGCCAGGGTCAGTTGTGAAATGTGACTCACTTGGGAAAGACTCCTAGCAGGCGACCCAGTGAGGTCTGCACTCAGTCCAAGGAGAAAGCAGGTCCTGGCCCGCTGGCTCCTGGCTCCTTCGAGGAGAAATGGGGACACAGAGGAATGGGGGACACACTGAAGCCGCGAGCTGCAGGGTGGCTCCTTCCCCTTTCAGAATCATCGAGCAAGTAAAGCAGGGAACCGGGACACGTCTGGCCCAGGTTCGATTTCCGGTTCACCTTGACCAGCGCTGAGGTCTTAGGTCTGCTTCTCGATGGGCACGGGAGGGGCCCCGGGGAACGTCACAGGAAGACTTGCTGAGAAGGCCGCTCGAGCTCTCGTGTGTGCGGTGCCTCGGGCTCTGCTCGCTGCCCGAGCTCAGCTGCGACCTGTGGCCGGGGCACTTTGCTCTCGGGTGACAGGCCCAGAGCGCATCCTAGTCTCTGCCAAAAGCTCAGAGCTTTCTGCGGCTTAATTCTTATTAATCACTCTGCATCACAGTGGATTTCGGTACCGGAGTGGGGCAGTCTTATTTAAAAGCTTTAGAAGAAAGGCAAATGGGAAGGCGCTGTCATGAAGGACAGTGTAGGTGAAGATTCCGCATCACTGTGATTAAATAGGGCCAGTTTTCTTAAGACATGCACCAACATTTTTACTTACCTAATTAATTAACTAATTAATTAATAAACACACCTGCCTGTGCCTTGTGATTTGAATTCTCTTTGTAATGGTGCTAGATTGAAGAGAGTTCCTCCCTTCCCTGGCGTGGCCCTCAGAGGGAGCCAGGCCTGCGGACGCCCCGGTCCTGGGCTCCGGCCTCCGGGCTGGGAGCGGTAAGCGTCTGCCGTTCCAAGTCCGGGGAGTTCTGTGTGGCGCCGCCCATCTGTGGGCTTCGCGAAGGAAGGGAGGGCACAGAGACTCACCCGGCTCTTCCTTTTACTCGGAACGGGTGCTCCGGCGGTGCGTGCTGTGGGTGGGGTGCTCTCCACGGCCCACGTTTTGTCTTGCTTCTCACTGTTCATTTCAAACCCCAGACCGTTTAAGTCTGCGTACGGCTCTCAAAAAAGGTGATGTTCTGACCGCCTACCTGTTGTGATTATTCTTGGCCCCCTGAGCGTTGACCCGAGAAAAGGGAGCATGGCATGCATGGCTGGTGTCACGGGAGACCCCGCGCGACCCCGGCCCTGAGGACAAAACCCCAGCAGTCCCAGGCTGCAGAGCCAGCACCGGGCCGTCGGGAAGTCTGAGCACCGGGTGGTTGTGATGATCTGGTCATGCACGGGTTGCTACCGGGCAGGCTTCGTTTTCTCCAGGATTTCTGCCACCAACTGTTGCCACGTACTTTTCAATTTGCACAGTCTCATCACTGCCAAGAACGAAGTACCTCCCCACGACTTGTAATTACAGAACGGCTCCTGTCGCCCCCACCCCCGGTCCCTGCAGTTGACACTTGCGAATTCTGACAAAGTAATTTCCTGACGCTGTTTTTTGCGGGAACCGTGGAGGGTTTCCCGCCCGAGCTCTGCTATACACAGCGGGTCGGCGTCTGCCCGCCAAGGCGCTTCCTCCCGTGACAGCACCCTTGTTCGCTCCGCTCCCAGGCTTCCCACCTTCTGCGAAACACATGCTTTCTCTACCGCTTGTCCAAATGCAGGTATGAAAACACCAGGCAGGCTCGAGTCTCACTGGAAGGCGAGTGTGATTTTTTTGCAAACCTTCCTTCTTGAAGGACAGGTCAGATTTCTCAGGTGCCCAGGGGGCTGGAGACTGAGGCCCCGGGAAGCCAAACACACAGGAAGGGCCACAGTTCTCTGGAAGGCCATTCGGGGCCCAGCCACTCGGCTGTCACTGCAGACAGCATCTCATTGTTGGCCAGGTGGCTACCAGCGTGAGTGCCTCAGGTGCACGGGACGACCTGGCCACCTGTTAACTTGCTTCATGGTTCAGGCTGAGCCTAGGACCGGAATCCATGTGGCCACGTGCTCCAGGCCAGCCCCCCACCCGTGCCTCTCACCTCTTTCCACCTGCCTCTGCGTTCTCTCTGCTGCATGTACCTGCTCCGCTTCTTCCAACTTGTACCTGTGCACACCTGTCCTTTCCGGACGCCTTCCTCTCAGCCCAGAAACACAGGAGCTGAACACTCACCTTCGACCAAACAGAACCCTTCTCAGACACACCTCCTCCTCAAGGTACAGCCTCCTCTCTCACCTCCTCTTTTGCAAACACCTGGAAAGCCTTTGTATCCTTAGTGTGTTCTCTCTTTGACGTTCCAGTCTCTTCAGCTGCTGCTTCACGGTACCTGCACTTAGGTGCCCCTCACCTCCTTAATTAGGAGACTGTTAGTCCTCATTTCACTTGACCTTGGCAGTGGATGAGGAGCCATGGGCTGAGCTAAAGCCAGGGGTGTGAGAAATGGAGAGCGACAGGCCAGGTGGCGTTGGAGGTCAGCGGGCAGCCTCCGCCCTCCCAGAGTCATCTTCCTGAGAGTCCACTTCCTCTTTTCTCCCCTTGACTTTCACCGTCATCGCTGCTTATCCCACGATTTGTACTCACATCCTTCTCCTCTCCCCTTTCCCGTTTCCCTCTTTCGCCTTCCCCTCCCTCCTTACTTTCCCGTTCTTTCTCGGCAATGCCGCGTCTTCCCTGCGTCAAGTGCCGTCTCTGCAGTTTGACTTCCAGATCTCTATTTTCGCCGAGGACCTGTGCGCTGAGCTTGAAACCTACCTTTCCCAACGCTCGGGGACAAGGCCCTCACACAGTTTCACAGGCGCTTCAAGTTGACCTGTCGCCAAGGGCACTGGCTTGCCCCTTCCAAATCGCTTTCCCCTCGCGTTCCCCGCTTCTGGCAAATGTCAGGGCCACCCGTCGGTGCTTTTACTCCGAGCTAGAACCCGGCATGTTTCCGCAACCCTTCCTCTGTTGCATGTCTCACGTGCAGGGCGATCGAACTCGGGCAGCCAGCCCTTCCTTGCAAATAACTGTGTCGCTTACTGTCTCTTTTCCGTTTGCAACGCCATCGTTTCGGTTCTGCCCTCTGCCTCTCAAAGGCCTGTGGACCCAGCATTTCTTCCTCCAGGTGCAAGTCACCCGGAAGGATGTCTTTACAGGGATCGAAGGGCTGCAGTGGGTAGGGGCATGAGATGCTCATTTCTAACAGGCACCTAGGTGAGGCAGCGGCTGGTTCGGGGGCGCGCCTCGAGGGGCGATGGTCCCAGTCCCTCTGTCCTTCCAGCCCCCTCTGCCCCTCCCCGACCTCCACCCTACACAGCACTCCTCTGCACGCACAAGTCACTCTCGGCAATGTTGACAACCTTCTAATTTCTTAAAGCAAAATCTGTGATGACCTCACTCTCCTGTTCATAAAAGCTTTAATCGGAACAATGTCTTCTGAACGAAGTACAAGATGCTTGTAGACACACAGGACAGTTTCAATGATATACAACCCATTGGTCTCTTGTCTCTCTGCTCTCTCGATCCCCAGACTGTGTGTGTCTATATGTTTGCATGCATGTACACATATGTTTAGGAAAAGGGACAGACAAATCTGTCGGAGTGTTAAAGAGATCTTTATTCCCAGAAAGGGGAAGAACTACTGTACTTTTTCAATAAGGAGAAGACACTGGGGCCCAGGTAGATCAGACAACTTCTCTGCGCTCATAAAACCCAGGCCGTTGCGGGGACTGGACCAGACCGACGCTGGGCTGCTGTTCTCGCCCAGGGCTGACTGCGTGGAGCCGTAAACACCAGATCTCACTTCGTTAGCCAGTGAGCTCGGCGTCCAGAATGAGACAGGACCGTGAGGACACGTGATGACTTAAAGTGACCACCACAACCAGATGAAATGCCTTAACTTCTTGAGTTTCTCCCCTTTGGAATATCCACATGGGGGGAAGATTTGAGTGTGCTTACCTGGTAACCATGGAAAGGACCAAGGAGAGAGAGAGAGAGGAAGACAGACAGAGAGAGAGAGAGAGAGAGAGAGAGAGAGTGTCTGGTGGCTGGGATGGCGGCTGGAAGAGGGGACGAGGCGCATGCGGCATGCATGCAGGTGGAACTTGGCTACTTAGCCTGGGGGACAGCGGACCTGGGGGTGGGGCGCTTTTCCAAGGAGTCACGGCAGCTCTCTTTCAATATCTGCCCAATTACTGTGTTGGTGGAAGTTACGGGGAAGCCGGTCCTTCCCAATATTCAGAAGGCTAACAGTCAGAATTGTCCAGGGCAGACTGGGATGTGCGGCAATGGGGGTGGCCTTGCTCCCGCGGTCTCCATGGCGATGTCCCACGGCTTGGGGGATGCAGCTGCACGGAAGGCTGGGTCAGTTGGCCTCCGGCGGTTTCCTTCAGCCCCCACTCCCAAGGCTGTGCGTGCTTCGCGGAGGGAGCCCTGCAGTGGTGGGAGCCCATCCGTGGACGATGCAGTGGTCACGGACGTGGGGCAGCAGAGACCACGGATGGTGGCCGTCTTCAGAAAAGGGGTTTTCAGTTCAGGTCGTGTCCTGAATCTGCTCTCAAGGGGTGGCTGTTCTCTTGCCATTTTCTGGGATGTTTTATGGCTAACCCATTTCTTAGACTGAACCAGGGGTGGTCAAGCTTTTTTTCCGTGAAGGCCCCGAGAGTGACTCTTCAGCTGTTCTGCTGGCCATAAAGTCTTCATCTTGATGATGCCACTGGGGGGGTTGCAGGGAGCGGGCAGCCCGGGGACGGTCCACGGGTGAACGGGTGCACCAATCAAACTTCACGCCAGAAGTAGGCAGGAAAACGGGTTCAGCAGGTACCGACTCCGCGCTGCGCCCTTGAGCCCGCACGTCTGCGGGATGGCCCGTATGTACGCGCGGTTCCGTGTGAGGGCTAGTTGGAGTGTTGGTCGCTGTCCCGCAACCCCACCCCCGAGGGCGGGAGTCACTTCTTGCTTCTGCAGAAGGCTCACTGCCCACCGCAGAGCAAAAGCAGAAAGGCACGCTGGCTTTCGGAGCCGTCGGTTTATTCTTAGGATTGTTCATCTTTAAAGATACTGTTCTGACTCTCAGAGGACATTTTTTAAGGTTAAAATAAATACCATTCACATTTGAAGGTACAGTTAGTACTGAGCACTCAGCAGAGGACGGGTCGGAGAAGCACGGGGCCCGTGGAAGAGGGGTTCCCGGGGGTCCCCGTTTATTGCACTTCGGAATGACAGCTGAAGGCGGGGCCGCTCCGCCTTTGGGTCCACCTCACCTCCAGCTGTGTGTGAGCCCTTGGTCGGTCGTCTCGTGGACAACACAAGGCTTTCCCGGGGCCGGCAACGCCTTCCCCATGCTCACAGGCTTTAGGGACGAGCTATCGCGCGGGGGGTGGGTCCCAACGATGCGTGTTCTGGGTTCGAGGACTCTCCAGGAGAAGCCTCGGCACTCACCACTTCAACTCCTGCTTTGCAGCTCACTTCCTGCCTCCCGTGGCTGCACCCCACTTTTCTTCCCAGGAAAAATGAGGGAAACGATACTTGCAAGTTCATGGAGCTCTTTGAAATTTCAAATGCAGATATTATCACCACACAAATTACTGTAACAGTCGGTTGGTCGCTGCCTTCGATTTTCACGCAGCTGAGCCTCTTTCTTCCTTCCACTTCTAGATGAGGCGTAGAATAGACCCCCAAACCAGCTTTGCTCAAAGGGTTCTAAAGGAGACACGTGTCCCAGGAATGTGGAAAATGGGGAATGCTACGTTCAGAGAGTGAGAAAATGCAGGTTGCCCCTTAGCTACGGAAATCTCAAGCTTTTTGGCTAAAATCCCTCCAAGTATGGAGATGTATAAGGTGAATTTAACTCAGCAAATAAACACTTTCCCATTTCACATTGGAAGGAACCTAGAGAGCTATCTGAGGCAAGACCATTTGCAGAATCTTTATTCTCTAGTTTCTTGGAATTAAAACTGTTTAAAATAACTTTCATGTCTTAGTTCAAGCATTTGAGAACATATGGTAAGAAAATGACATCTCCCCCTGGAATTCTCACATCCACCATTTTCACGGGGGAAAGGGCTGGCGGAGAGCTGGTGTGGCCTGCGGGGGTTTTCCGAGCCTCTTTCCCCCGTGGGCCTGGGGAAATGCGGCAGAGAGTGTGGCAGGCTGGCGATTCACGGGAGGAAGGGTTTCCTGGGGAGCCGGCGATGCACTCAGTCCTCAGCATTTCATCCACCGCACCCTGCTGACGCTTTTGCTTTACACAGAAGCATTGGCGTTATGTAGATTTTAAAATTCATCATCCCGGAAGTGTTTTCTAAATAGACGTTTTTCTCTCTCTTTTTTTTTTGCCTTTGGTTGATCTATCTCCTTTTTCCTGGTCTCCTTCCTGGGGGGTCCCACTCTGTCCAGCAGCCGGGGAGGGATGTTTTAGCTTCTGTGTGCAATGGTGCTGCGGGCAGAGAGCAGACCCCTGGGTCTGCGGCAGGGTCAGGCCCCTGAGAGGAAGGGCGTTATTGCAGAAGGAAGACTATTATTGTGTTAAGGCATGGCGTAGTCTCAGTGAGGGCGGAAGGTAAATATTTAGGCAGGGTGGTAAATATTTAGGAGGGCAGGAACTAATTCTATGGGCCATCAGGGTCAAGTGTGCGCGTACTCACAGTCTTTGATTTATCAGCACTATTAAAAAAATCGAGCATTATTTACAAAATGCTAAGTGGTCGAGTTCCTTCTTCACTTGGAGAGCACATCAGTCGGGCTGACTTCAAAGTGTCAACGACGTGACGGGGAAAAGGTGCAGGTGTGGGTGTTTTTGACAACAACTTCAAAATGTGGAAAGTCAACGTTTTCTGTAAATAGTCTGGGGTCATTAAACATTTATCTTACATCCATGTGATGGAAAATGGTGAACCATTAGAAATTATTTTCTTTAGCAGGTTTAATTTTAAACTATTAAACTGTTTGCAGAACAGTGAAATGAAAAAAAATTAGGATGCAAATGGTATGCATGCTACGGCCCGTTTCCGTAGGTGTACCTGCAGCGCTGGGTGGAGCCATGGGAAACCGCCGTTTTTCTATCTCAGAGTGCTTTGATGTCGCAATTGCAGGTGGTTCAAGGTGTAAGGGAAAGCGCACATGTGCACAGAGACCACATATACACAGGTGCACATACAGACATGCACATACAGACATACCACATACAGACATACCACACACACACATGAAAGGTCGTTACTGAAAGTTCTGAAAGGTGATCACAGGCAGTTTAACATTTTAGAATTGTTCTTATCTATCGTTTCTAAAATGACTGCACATTACTGTTTAATAAGTGAGAGAGAAAGAAAATAAATTTCTAGATGCTCCAGAGGCAGAAACTTTCACTGTGGAGAGAGAGGGGTTGGGTCTGGAGCTTCGCTACACTGTCAGTAGGAGATTCGGAGGTTCTCGGTCTTTGGTCTCCAGAGTTCTTTCGAAATCACCAGGTTCAGCGATAATAGCCCCTTTCTCTTCCCCGAGCACATGCAGCCACGTAAACTGTGAGATCTTGCGTGTGCAAGGGTCGGCAGGAAGTAGATGCTCAGTAGTATTTGTGCTCAGCTGAATGCAGGAAAACACGGGAGACGCGATGACATGATTACCCGGTAACGCGTCTGATGGTCTGCTCTTTCCTCCCGATCACTAAATGATTTGATCTGTCCCAAGAACAGCAGGTGGCTGAATTCTAAGGCTCGGTACACATAATGTGAACAGGAAAATCCAGCCTGTCCAAAAAGACAGAAACCGAAAGTATTTGATTGATGCTACTGAATTCATCTAGAAGTATCTTTTTTTTTTCAATTCTTCTGAATAGAATATAAAATATCTGTGTCTTTATAAAAACGTATAAAAAGTTCTTCGTCCATGTGGATTTCAGGAAGATGTTAGGCTTCCTGGCCCATCGTTACATGGATATTTCTAAAGCATGTTGACCTACGGGGACAAGCGAGCATGGCCCGCCGGGCCCTGGACCCCTCGGGTCCCCCTGTCCATGAGCACAGCTGACTCTGACTGGCGGTGAGCAGGGACACTGTTTTTTTTTTTTCCTTTTTCCAATCTCACCCCTCCCCAGGGTGGATATCAATGCCCAGTCTTCTTTTTGATTCCGCTTCTACTTGGGAATGATGGGAGAATGAAAAGACAAAGAGAAAGACAGGAAAGAAGGCAGGGAGGAAAGGTGGGAGGGAGGCAGGAGGAGAGGAAGGAAGCAAAGAAGGAAAGGAGGGAGAGGTTGGGAGAGATTTCAAACCATGCGGGCTCTTTCAGCCCTCCTTTCAGCAAATGGCTGTTAACAAAGCTCCAAGGGGCAGACAGCGATCATTGACTGGCTGACACCATCCACAGAACTGTTTCCATCCTGTGCCTGCCTCTGAGGGACTCGTGCCAGCTCAGATGGGTTCTGGGCCCCTGAGTAGAGCGGTCCCGACATTAATTGGAATAACCTGATTTCCACCTTGCCGCGCATCTCTTCTTACACACACGCAAAGGGCAACGCAGAAGTGAAACAAGAGAGATTAACAAGGTCTGTGCCAGCTGGGAGGGGCAGGCATTGTCTGTCTGCACCGAAGGGCGAAAGGACACTATTTGGCAGCGCAGGGGTGCCTCAGCGTCGCCAGAGCTAATGGTCATCGGGAGAATTGAGCTGCAAGGCGAGCTGCCCCTTCACTGGCCCTGACCGCTCTGGCTGACAGGTGCTGATGGGAGGGGCAGGACACAGCTGCCCGAACAGGAATCCCATTACCCTTCGCCGGGCATTGATTCACCTGGTGGGACGTTTCCTTTCCGGCTGTGCTAATGTCCAGAGCGCACATTTGCCTGGCTTTCAGCACAGCCGGAGGCGCTCCGGGCCAAGGCGGTGGGGTGTAGGCGTCCTCTAGTCACGGAGCCTGTTCGGGGACAAGCCTGGAGGAAGAGCCGCACCACTGGTACGGTCGCCCAGGGTGCAGAGCCAAGTAACGGCAGGAGGGGCGATGCGGGACGTCTTTCTTCCATCTGCACACGGTTGTTCTCGTGTGGAAGCTGGATGTCTTGCGCAGAAAGTCCGGGAAGTGCTCCGACAGGAATCGCAGCCATCCAGTCATCGAAAATGTTTTACTCTCGTCTTTGTTTACGGTTTGGCCTCTAGAAAACCTTTAGAGGTCACCACAAGGCGACCTTCGCCGTTGGCTGCCGTCTGGGATTTGATGGTTTGTGCTGAAGGGCAATACGTGGGTGAGTGGGGTTTATTACGGTTAAAATGATTGAACATAATGTGTGAAGATTCATTATTGCATAGGTAAGTCCAGGGGCGTGTAGTTTGAAAAATTGCATACGCTAGGCCCGGCTCGGGGTGGTGGAGGGGCGTTTCAGTTACGTCATGTGACTTGGCTTAGCATCAGCCAGTCCGTTAGCATCACTGCTTGTTAATACTGAGCAGGGTCCTGTATTTCTGCAAATATTATGCAAGTGCATAGGTGCGTGTTTTGTGTTTCAAGGCAGTGGTGTTGCCCTGGCTGGTGTAGCTCAGTGGGTTAAGCGCCGGCCTAGGAACCAAATGATCACAGTTCAATTCCCAGTCAGGGCACATGCTTGGGTTGCAGGCCAGTTCTCAGCAGGGGACGCACAAGAGGCAACCACACATTGATATTTCTCTCCCTCTCCCTCTGTCCTACCCTTCCCCTCTAAAGATAAATAAATAAAAAAGAAAAAAGTTCTTAAAAAAAAAAAAAAGACAGTGGTGTTTGAGGTACATTTAAATCCTGAACGTTTAGTTCGCAAACTGCCCGATTTCTTTCAGCGCCCGGGGTTGCGTTTTCTCATGGGGACCCCGCGAGGCCTTCCAGGGCGAAGGCGCCCGTCTGGTCCCGTGCACCACGCTCATTCCGCCGCCTCCACCCGGCCAGCCCTCTCAACGCCGCGGCACTCTCTGCATTTCGTCCACGCTTCCGAAACAGGTGGGCTCACAGCGTTTCTGATTCCTTGGCGTCACCGCCCCCGGGGGAGGTGGCCCTGAGCAAGGAGGGATCTGGGCCCAACCCCCCCCCCCCCCCCCCCGCCGCCCCCGGAAGGGGGACGTTCTGCCGCCAGCAGCGCTGAGTCCCGGCCTCCAAAGCTGGTTTCTGTGTCCATTTGTGGCGCTTCTGCCAAACGAGGACGATTCGTTTCAGACGTTTGACTTAGCAAACGGCAGAAGATGAGCCGGGGGTGGCAGTGTGCCTGAGGAGGTCAGGATGGTTCCCACAATAATGGCCTGACACCTCCCCCACATCAAGTTCAAAATATTTCATGCTCCCTGTTTGGTGACATCATGGAGGAGTTCTCTGGTGCTCTGGTCTCCGCATCACAGCCTGTTTGTGGGACCAGGGGCCGAGGAGGCACATCACGCCCAGGCAAGAGCTGGGAGGAGCCAAGGCCCACGCTCGGTAAAAATGCGTGCAGTTTGCTTAAGGGGCCACAAGCCCCTTTTTTAATGCATCACATATGTGTGGTTACACAAGTCATTATGTGGCTTTGGTAGGAATTTAAAAATATAAAAAATGACAATCACCCATAATTCTGCTATTCAGAAATAATAACCATCATTACTATTTTGATAATTTCTGTCCATTTCTAATTATACGATTTTTGTATCCTTTTTATCATTTGCTATTTTGCCAGAAGCATTTCCTCGCAGCGCTAACAGCTCTTTAAGGAGATGACTAGCAAGGACTGAGTAACAGGGCAAGAAAGGACAATGGGGGAGGCTGTGCCCCCCCCACACACCTGGAGCGCCGTGGAGAGAGGGACGTGCGCCCCGCAGCAGGTAGAAAACACTCACGGGCAAGCCTGGGGCGCTTTGGTGGCCCTTAAGAGAGTCTATCACCCTGCTTGGCTCCACGAAAGAGGGGGGCCGACAGAGCGAATGGGGCGTTCTCCAGGGGTCGCACTGCTGAGAGAAGCAGGCAACCGGTGTAGGGAGGTCTTAGGGAGCTCAAGAGAAGGAAGCTGAGACCGCCTGCAAAACCGAGGCTGCGCCTGCGCAGCAGAGCCGTCCTGCCTCTGGCGGCAGGTGTTGAGGAGGTGCGTGGGGGTGGGGCGCTCCGGCCCCCGCGGGTTCAGCTCTCCGTCCTCTCCAATGCTATCCTGCGAATAGCTCATCGGAAGGCGCATGGCCTTTGCAGACTTACTCCAAGCACAAATGGAGGAGAGTTCAGCCGCGAAAAGTAGCAGGCGTGTAGAGAATACATCTCAGAAATGATGAGGCTGCAGAAGCAAGGAGAGGGATGAACGGATAGCTCTTCACGGACTCAAAGAGAGTCCCCGAGCTGTGACCTTTAAGAGGAAAAACTCAGAGGAGAAATGTAGGGCCTCAAGGTAGAGATGATAAAAGTAACAAAATCGTTGTGGAAACAAAGCTCATTAAAAGAAGGCAAAAACTATATAGGTTGAAAGGCGCATTCTGAGACTTACAAAGTAAGTGGGAGAAAAATGAGCAAAATAAACTACAAAACGAATTACAGAGTAGAGATTATTAGCAGCGAAGACAAAGGACGGCCCAAATAATCACGGTTGCGCCTGGGGGAAAAAAGAAAAATATTGCAAGGCAAAATTTTAAAATCATATTAAAAATTTATGACTTTTTTAAAAAAAGAAACTGAAATTCACAGAGTACACCATGTTTCCAGGAAAAACAAATTTAGAACAGAAGTGCTTTCACCTGATTCACTGAAGTGGCTCGAGGTGTTTCTACGGCACACGGGTGGGGTTGGGGGGGGGGAGTCAGGCTGCCTGGGAGGGAGGCGCCGATGGTGCTCAGAGGTGAAGGGCAGCGGGAGGGCGCCTACAGGGTTCTGAGAAGTGAAAGTGCGGCTCAGGCGTTTAGACGACAGACAGCCGCTGCTCAGATAGGAAGACAAAAGCAATGTCTTCTAGGCATTCGGGGACTGAAGGCGGCCTCCTTCTGGATAGTCCTTCCAAAATCAACCACCGAAAGACAACTCCATGAGGGAATGAGCTGCAGGCATACAGATGGTTAGAGAGATCTTGAGGTCAAGGAGTAGGAGAAGGGGAGGGGGGGAAGGAGAGGAGGAAAGAGGGAGGAAGGAAGAGATGATGGGGGAATGAGAATGGGCAGTGGCTTTGAATTCACTGAAATGAGACCGGAAGTTGAATAATTGTGGAGAGCAGGATGAGAAAGTAGAACGTAGATGTTATAAAATAGCTTAATAATAAACTAGCAAGATGGGGAGTTTGGGGAGAGAAGATGGAGACACTTAAAGGAATATACTCAAATGAAAAGATACAGAAGGGATGTTACCTTTCACCATTATTTTTCCTGTGTATAAAGTGTTCACATCTACTATTTTTATTTGTGCCTGTTCTGTATCTGCAGGATCGGTAGTGACGCCTCCTCATTCATTACTAGTGTGGTACTTCACGCTTCTCTTTATTTTCTGTTCAGTTTGGATAGTGACTTATCAATTTTATTGATATTTTTATAAACCAGTTTTTACATTCATTGATTTTATTTTCCATTTTATGGATTTCTTCTTGGAAAAGCTACCACATTTTATGATTTAAGTACGATTTTTTCTCTTTGTTGTCCAGTTGATGGAGGTAGAAAATAAGATGATTTGTTTTGCTTAAG